>VOMN01129417.1:0-11705 GCA_014899125.1 Orchestia grillus | reverse complement strand
GGCTTTCAAAAAAGGGGTACATTTTTTTGGAACACTCTGTATATCTGAATACGGTTTGATTTTGATGAATTTTATTTCATTCAACGGGTCCCGTGTTCTCTAGTATATATAATACTAAGACTCTGGTCGTCTTATTCGCTTGCTTGCTTGCTCGCTCGAAACCGTGCACACGTTGTCTGTCAGATCTGAACCCAACGGGTCACGTGTCGTCTAGTATTTTACAAAGATTTGCAAACAGAGTGTATTTATTACACTGTTTGGAACGTTTTTAGAAATTGGTGTTACTTTTGCTATTTTCAGAGTGCGGGAAGATTCCAATGTAAAAGATTTATTGATCAGATCAACTAGAATGGGCGATATTAAATTAGCTATGGTTTTTAACAATTTTACGGTAAACGTTTGAATTCCGTTTGACTTGTTTTTTTAATGTATTGATACAATTTATCACCTCGCTGTTAGATACTGGTGTGAAAAAGAAAGAATGACTTAGATTTAAGTGAGTGAGATAATGCAGATGGTCATTTGAGTTCAAATCATTTTGAACGCTGTCAGCAATGTGTTTTACCTATACTCATTAAAAAATTGTTGAATAAATACGCAGTGTCTTTTTCACAGTAGTAAGCAATATTTTAATTCACAATTATTTTTACTGTTCTTTGTTTTCTTTATTTGATCTGTATATTGATTTCAACAGATTCCACATCTTTTTACCGTCACTTTTTAGCTGGGAGAACTTTGATGAAAGGTATTCTTTTTCGTAGATCTAATTTGACAGGTCACATAATTTTTTAATCTATCGTATAATTTAAGCACGAAAATTTTCCTTCGTGCAGTAGTATGAGATATGCTTGGGACTCTTGATATTGGATTTCATATTTTGAGTGATCCAAGGTTTCTGCTTATCATTGGGAGGGACAATCCGAGTTAAAATTGGGCAGTGTTTATTATGGTCATCATTTATGAGATCAGCGTCACCATATCATTATCATCCTCAATTTCCTGTGACTAAGGTGCTGACGAAATTTATCGGCCGACCTTCACCGTAGACTGGAAAGGAACCGCCCAATACGTGCTACAATTACTGTGTGCAAGCATACCGTGATTGGCCAATGACTCTTCCAACAATTCTTGCAAATTACTTGACAGATTGGCGTTGAAAATATCCGAAAGAGACTCTTACTGGGATATATTACAGCTCAGTGCCATACACTAAGGATGAACTCTGAAACGCTGATGGTATTTTACAGTTGATTTTGTTTCTCACGCTCCATTTGCCACACTGTACTTCACGTTTAAAAGCTATCTCCAATTCCTTTTAACTGACAATGCAATACAGACAACGGGTAACATCTAAGAGAATGAGTTAAATTAGTGGTTGACGAAATTAATGGCAGCGAAGCCAAGTTAATATTCAGGTCAATCATATTATGAAATTGTTTCAGTTTTTGAAACATTAACATGAGCATAAATGTCATGAAGCTTGAGTTCACCTTGGCCATACACATTTAAGAATTGCAGTACAAAAATTATTCCTGACACTCGTTGTTTTTTGAAGGAGGTATACACTCTAACTAAGAAACGCTTCGGTTACGGAATGACTTTCAAAACGATATATTAATTGGCTGAAACCTGATTTAGGGTGTAAAATTTCGACTTATTCGAGGAAATAAATTAGTAAGTTTGTCTTATTATTCAAAGGTTAGCACAGACGATCGGTTTCATTTATTTGTATGAAAGAATAAGCTGCTACCATCATAGGTAGTAAGTGTGAATTTAAAGAATTACACACCGCAGTTTTGCTCAGTGTGCCGAATTGTTACCCAGCTCGTGTTATTTTCTGAGGCCATTACTGCAAGCAATCCTTTTAAAGTAATTACCCTCTACTTTTTCCAGTGGTGCGTGTTACTTATTGAGAGCATTGCTGCGAGCAGTCCTTTATTAGGTATTATTCTCTAATTTTTTTTACTTTCGCGTGGTATTCATTAAGAGCATTATTACAAAGTTACTTTCTTCAATTCATTTTCTGAGAAGATTTGTGCCAGATTATTTCTCAGGCGCAACGTAAATTTTTTGAGGGGGAATTTCTGGGCACACGATAATGTGAAGTTACATTTGTACCAGCCTGGATGCGACAAAATTGAGAGTTGGTGCGCAAATATTAGTAGAACAAGCTTGGATGAGGTGTAAGTTGACCGATTCCTTAAAACAAAGGTATTTGAAGCAAAAAAATGTGGTGGCTGAAATGCGTATTTCCACAGATAATTTCAGTCAAAAGCGACTTTCATGTTCGAGAGAACTCGGGAGAAGAGCGCTGCCATTCTAGCCAAGAGTCTCTTGTATAAGCGGAATTATCTGGAGTAGCCAGGATTGCTGTGGTTCTCCTAGGATGTTGCTCCAAGTTCCCTCGACGTCAACCCTCTTGGCCTATTACTTGTATGACGAGACTCCCGCATGCCAGCACACAACACCGTCGCCCTTCTTAGAGCAGTTATTGGAGATGCAATGACAAACATTGTCAAGGCCGATCTCATTACCGTGTGCGAACTGTTTGAATGCGAATAAAAATTAGTACCTTTTTAATTGCGATACGGTTTACCGTCGGGTTTTCAATGCCGTATAACTACTGACGCTTAAGGGGGGGAAAAATGTGGGGTTTAAGTTCCCTTTTCCAAGGAATGCACTCCGTCATGAAAACAAGTTGCTGGAGTCTTGAGTCGGAGATCGAATCCTAAATTCCCAGCTTTGTGGCCATCATACTGGTGCGCCATAGAATTTCCCCAGAAGTTGTTATTGAACCATATGACAGTTTCATTGACTGATATTCAGTACTTGGTCTGACTTCATTTGCATATCACGTTCAATGGTCAATAAATGCTCTCTCACTCTCTCTCCAGACATTGCTCCCATTCTGCGGTCATTGCTTTGAAATCACTATCTGCCGCACCTCATGAATTTCAAAAAATATGTAATGCAATAGAATTTGACTGCAAAAAGAAGCCGAATGGACCATTCTTGGGTTTCTACCAAAGTCCTATACCGTCAGATACCAATCACGTACAGACACCCGAGTGTACGTGAAGTAGGAGAGGAAGGGCAAATCAAAGAAAATATTGTATTACTACCACCTATGTACGGTGACCACCATCACTACTGCTACCCACTGCAACACGATTACTGTCAACATTGGCAGAATATTAAAAAAAAATTAAACTGTGTTTACTCAACTCTAAATGAGGTCGAAGTGCCGAATTGAGAGGAGTACCTAGTTTGAGTAGAGAAATGCTTTATGATTTGAGCTTGACACAGAAATCAGCAACTGCGAAAAATGAGCTATTGAATACACGAACGGGCGGAGATGAATGACTATGATGCAACTTGAACATTTTTGCTTTAAGTTTGTGAGGATTGCTTTTTTGTCTACGGATAAGCTAAAAACAAAATATCTATATCCTTTTGTATCTCTCAACGTATATAGGAGGAGTTCTAGGTGAACATTATGAGTGTTAAGCTATAACTAAAGAACGGTGCCATCTATACTGGCATGTCTCTCAAAAAATATGATTTCTTATAAAATATTGCTGCCTTTAGGATACTTGTTATAGAAAAGTTCTGAAATTGAAATTCAAGCAAAGCTGGATCTTCATCCAGTGATATCTATACAAACGAGGCTAAGATTGGAATATGAGATTGAAATCGGAAGCAAGGACTAGATCATACTAGAAATTAGGACTGAAAAGTGAGGGTGGAAAGCGTGATTCGAAGCAGAAGCTAAAAATTGTGATAGGAAGCGAGACTAAACACTGAAACAGGAAGCACAACAGAGAACTGTAGCGGAGACTAGAAAATGAGATTGGGAACTCGGTTTGAAAGCGGAAGCTAAAAATTGAAACTGGAAATTGAGACTGAAAGCAGAGAGTATAAATTGAGAAATTGCTTTTTACTTTTGTTCATTTTAGTAGCAATTTATTTCCTGAAAATATGTTTGCATGTCAACATTAAAGTATTAATCAGCGGTCTAAGAGAACTTGCTTTTAAGCAAGTTTTAAAAGTAATTTTAAAATTAAGTAACGTGAGTTAGTTTCCGTCACATCTGATTCATACTAAAAAAAAATTTCTAGTTCATCTATATTTCTCGTATTCAACTTATGTTCTGTGAAAAGCCCTCAGATTTTATTTTGGAGATACAACAAAATGAAGTAGGACATGTGTGTCCTATTTCCTATTCAGTAGCTTGGTTTTTGCTTGAACAAACACATGGCATTCATCGAATTTACCACATTTAGTGTAAAGAATTAGGCACATGGTACAATAAAGGGTTAGAGGACAGTGGAGAGGCTTAGGGCTCATACGGTGCGTCACACCAAATAAATTCATACCCGTACTTTGGTTTTTCACATTCTTGGTCTCAATTAATGTGTTTTTTGACGGTTTTTATCCGAGAAACCGACGGATTTTCATAATAGTTTACATAATTTTACAGGGGTTTCGGTTGTTAATTGTGTTCTATTATCACCAGTGTCAAACACAGCGGGACATCTAAACGTAAAATATTTCAATATTATTGTGTATGATAATCACGGAAAAAGTGTTTGGCATTGTACTCTGAAAACATGAAAAAAATCTGCCCTTAAGGGAAATAACGCTGTGAATTGTCGAGCGTCAGGTACGACTTGAGGAAAAAATTATTTCTTCTGATGAAATATGTATATCCAGTATATATAAATATTTCTTTCAGTCATATACATAAATATGCATATAAATATATGTGCAGTGTCAGAGCAGATCCTGCAGGAGAATTTGGAGCTGGGGCCTGTGGAAGGGAACTTGGACATGCGGGGAGGAGCGCTCTCTGCAGCCCAGCATCTCCTGGGCAACCCTGAACACGTGGCTGCTGTCGAGAGAACTGCTCGGGCTTGGCTGCAGGTGATTGGTAAGTAGGTTGCGATGGTAGCACCTTAATTAAGAGGTGATTGGCGAGTGGATTGCGGTGGTGACACCTAATGTAGAGATGATTGGTGAGTAGGTTGCGGTGGTAGCAGCTAATTAATAGATAATGAGTGAGTGGGTTGGGGCTGTAGCTGCTAATTTACAGGTAATAAGTGAGTGGCTTAGGATGGTGGCAGCTAATTTAGAAGTAATAAGTGAGTGGGTTGCGGTGATGGTACATAATTTAGGGACAATTGGGGAGTGGCTTGAGGTGGTAGTACCTAATTTAAAGGTTATAAGTGAGTGGGTTGCGGTGGTCGCAGCTAATTTAGAGGTAATTGATGAGTGAGCTGTGGTGGTAGCACCTAATTTAGAGATAATAAATGAGTGAGTTATGATGGTAGCAGCGAATTTAGAAGTGATTGTTACGTGAGTTGGGGTGATATCACCTAATTTAGAGGTAATAGGTTAGTGGGTTGTGGTGATAGCAACTAATTTAGAAGAAATGGATTAGTAAGGAGCGGTGGTAGCAGGTGATTTAGAAGTAATTGGTGAGTGAATTGCGGTGATAATAGCTAATTAAAGAGTGGTTAGCAAGTTATGGCGAAGACACCTGATTCTGGAGTGGTTGGTTAGCAAGTTGTGATGATGACACAAGAGTTTCAAGAACTCAGTTAGTAAGCTGTGGTGATAAATGTTGTTTCAGAAGTGCTTGGCGTATAAGTTGTGGTGATGGTACCCGATGCTAGAGCGGTTAATTAGTGAGTTATGATGCGCCTGATTCTGTAGTGATTGGTAAGTGAGTTATGGTGATAACACCTCCAGGAGTAACTAGTCGGTGAGTTGAAGCATTAATAATCATTTCAGGAGCGCGAAGGCACAAGACTTCTTATGAAACGATAGTCAAACGAATGATCGATTTAGTTTCTACACATTTTTAGAAATGTCCCATCAAAGCTCTCGGGCCCTGTATCACTCATCGTTCATGCTCTCCGTAGTGGCTTTAAATTGAACGTGAATAAGTATTTTATCACCTACATAAAACTTTTATGCGTTCTAAAAATAAGACCATGGTCTTGTAAACCTTCTATCAGCACAAAAAATTTTACTCTTTAAATTGCAAATGTGTATAGCTGCATCTTGAAATTACGTAACTTTCATCAATACAATTTGCCTCTGCACATGTAAATGCTTGTAAAATCCATGAATTGTTCAGAGATGCTGCAAGAGAAGGATTCATAGCCTTATGAACTTTCAAACTTAGTTCTTGAATGCCATTATTTCACGCAGTAGCGAATACAATGAATTCATATCAACTAATAACGTTTAATATGAGATTGGCTGCCGATTGAGACAATGCTTATTGAATTTTTCAGAATCTGTGCTGATAGAAATGGAGCAACTGAGGCTGGAGACGGACGCGGCCGGGCCTCAGGACGAGCTAGAGTATTGGAAGAAGCGCATGGCCAGGTTCTCTTTCCTCGCTGAGCAAATGGACCAACCCCACGTGAGCTCCTCCGCTTTCAGTGGCACCTGCTTATATGGCACCTATTTCTTATGTATATTACGCCTGTTTCTTATGTCTAGGATGCCCGTTAATTACGTATATGACACCTGTTATGTATATGACACCTAATACTTGTTTGACACTTAATACTTACATGATACCCATTACTATTATCATTACTTATATGATACTTAACGCTTGAAAGATACCTATTACTTGCATGGGACCTATTACTTAAATAACACATATTATTTGAATGAAAAATATTACTTAAATAACACTTCTTACCTGAAAATACAAGTTTCTCATATATCGCATATTCCTTATATGACACCTGCTACTTATATGACACTTGTCACTTATATGTTACCTAATACATACAATCATTTGACACCTATTACTTGTGATACATCTATCAATTATTTATACGCCTATTAATCGTATGACACCAACTTCATGTATGACTCCAATTGTATGACTCCTATTACTTATATGACACATCACTTGTATGATACCTATTACTTATATGACGCATCACTTGTGTGACACTTATCATTCGTATAACACCTATTACTGATATGACAGAATTTTATAATTTATTTTTGCATAGTAAAGGGCTTGTATGAGCTAAAAAATGACCATCTATTAGTATTCTAGTTACTCTCTTTCGCGAACGTTCCCCTTGTGCAAAGTAAGAAGCGCAGACGACCTCAGATCAAATTACCATAGGTAAAGTGAGAATAGATGAATGAGTGATACAGAGATATCCAGACTTGTTCATCCGGATATTCCGTAACTCTATACAGTGCGACCATTGCTTATGAGACTTTCTCACAAATCATGTTGATATGACACTTGAAATTTAAAGATGGTTCAAAACTTAAATATTGTCAAAAAGATCGTAACATATACCGCAAACTAATAAAATGAATTTCTTTCTTTCAATTTGATGTAACTAGTAAGCGGTATACTGCCAAGTAGAATTTCTCTTGCGAGATCAAGTACCACACGAGCAAAACAATTTTAAGGCTAGTTGGCAATATCACTACTAATGCGAACAGTTTCAGCGTTGACTATCAATTCCACAACATCGTTACGCATACATTCCCTTCAAACAACATCGTTAATTAGTTTCCGCGTAACTCTAATTTAACTTCTTGCGTTTGGAAACCATGTAAGGTAATATGACGTTCTATCTTCCTTCATGAATGTGCAAGAAAATTTTAAATACATTTTTTTGATTAACTGTCATTTCGCTTAATGTAAACAGTTTGAAATTTATAGTTTTTACTAATAAGTTTCATAATATAATCGGAAAGCCACAGTTTGCCTAATTTTTTGTCTTTTGTAGAAAATATTTTTAATCCTATCGGAAAACATTTACAGATAAAAATATTCAGAGATTTAACAAATCTTCCGGTACTTGTATCAACAGAGTTACCAGAAACAGTTTCATTCCGATCAACCTCAGTCAAGCAAAGTCGAAATAAATACACTTAGTTATCACCAACTAGTCTCAACTGAATTACCATCACTTCGCCTGATTTAGCCCGCAAAACTCGAGAATATAAGAGGCTAGGAAGATGATCAGTAGCGTCATACACAATAACACCGTTAAAACGCGCCCCAGACGATTGGTTCAGGTATGATCAAGGAGAGTAAAAGATCCTAGCGAGTCACCGGGAGAGGAACGAGTCAAACTCGTAATGATCGGGAGGAAGCAATAACTTTACAAAGTAGAACATGATTTTACAACATTCGAGTCCTATTCGCTAATCGTGTCAATATTTGAATCACCCATCAAGCGAACAGTTTTGGTACTTAAGTATAGAGACTGGAGCACACTCGCCAACTCATCATAAAATACACAGGCATTTCCACTAAGAAGGAAAAAATGTTCTATCATAAAAAGTAGGTTTTCGCCTGGTAATTAACTCCACGGCGTCTAACTCAACAATTTCTCTGGTTCCTGAAGTTTTCTGAGTGGCCCTCAATTCCACAATGCATAAACACCGATACACCATCATTTCGTTCTCTTTCACTGCATGAAAACTAAGGGAAATAATTTGCATTGTAAGAAATTAATATTATCGTCTTTTATAAAAGTTTCATGGAGAACTATGACAGCAAATTCGCTAGAGCAGCCAAAGGTATTGAAATTCTTGATAAAACTTCTGATGTCAAAATTGAAAAGGTAAAACCAGGTGCCGGTGTAGTATTTTCCATTAAAAGACTTTATCGTCAAGTATGGTGACTGGTTGAAGCTGTAGAAAGACTGGAATTTCATATTTACTAGCCCATTATCCGGGTCAGAGCCTATAATCTCACCCAGGTCAGCCATGTATCTGCAACTCAGATGCTCGTCAGAGGCCATTTGAATACAGCGACGAGATAAGCAAAATAAATAGCTTGTACAGACGCAGAGCATGCGAAAAGAATTTCAGTTTTGCCGAACTCTCCACCTTAACCGACTGATGATTTATAGTCGAACAAGTACAAGCTCTGCAAGAACGAACAAATTTATGGCTCTCTTCACTCATTATTCTAAGGACGACAAATTAATTTTCAAAGTTTTAAGAAACTTTCCAAGCTCTTCTTGGCGATGGCTTTAAGTCTCATAGAACGATCCGCTGCATTAACAGGACTTAGCCATGCACAAACTCTGCCCTGAACCGTCGTGACGTTGTTGATAATTAACATGAAGAAACCGCTTACGATTTCGGAGTAATGGAGGAAATTTTACCTTGAAGAAGACTCAGGCTCTCGTTTACGTAGAAGTTTGCTGGTTTGTGTGTCCTAGATACTTTCATAACGTCATTTTCAATATCTGTACCACAAAATTTCATTAGCATCTTTCGCCTATGAAGAATTTGATTCTGATGTACATGACCAAGACGATAGGCTGTAAATACGTCACTTTCTGAAACACTGATGTTAACTATAATATGAATGACTGATGCTAACGTGTCATGTAACTAATGTTAACACAGATTACTTATATGACACATACTGCTTTTATGGCGCCGCCTATTACTAGTATCACATCTTTAACTGATCTGACGCATGCTGTTTAAATGACACACTTTACTTACATGACAAATATTACTTATATGACAACCATTACTTATATGATACCTTTCACTTATTTGAGACCTATTTCTTATATGACACCTATTACTTAACACCTATTACTTATATGATACATGTCATCTGATACACGACTCGTATGATACATGTCATTTAGCACACATGACTCAGATGACACATGTCATAGAACGCGTATGACTTCTATGACATCTAATTCTTGTAGGACACTAAATACTCAAATAACTCCTATTTCTTATGTGACACCTGTTACTCGTATGACAGCTATTACTTATGTAACATAATACCTATGTAACCCTCATTACTTATTCGACACATACGACTTGTTGGGCACACATTTTTTGTATTATACTCATTATGTACGTTACTATTTGTTACATGAAATGATATTATGAAAAACCTGTCGGAATGACGTTTTATAAACTTGCACTGCCGTAATTGAGAAGAATTGTTAAGTTACTTTACTTTATTGACCCGTACTTTTGTCACTGGCATCTATCTAATTTTTTTTGTCTTGAATTTTACTCTCAAATATACCCTACAAAATTCTTATTCCTTCTTGGCAATATAGTATGAACTAATCCATTTATCTAGATGTTTCGATATAAATCAAACTCAGCTAATGATTTTTGCCCCAAAATACAGGTATAATTCTAAGAAAATTTATCACTGATGTCAGTTCAGAATGAAATTACTCTCCCTTGCCGAGCCTTAATTGTGCTTTACACTAGGGCGAGTAGAGCTTATACTGGTGGTGTAAGTTGAAAACGCTTTGGTAACTGTAATTTTACGATTCCTGCAAAGTTGAGGCACAACAGCCCCAGAATATGTAGAATCAGTCAAATTTCCTAAAATCTCAGATATGTGTTTAGAAAGTAAATTTTTAGTTTTATTTATTTAATTAAAGGCTGGATCAATTTAATTTTTTATTCAAAAAGTACAACTTAAAAAAAATTACCCTCACGTTAAGCGCTGTGCATATATCCTAGAGCGAGTAACTATGACGCAGCGTCACCCCGGCGTCTGAGGTACATGAGCGCTTCCATCGGTAGGAGTAAATTAAGACAAAGTTGAACCCAAAAAAATACCATAAACAATTTCTTACACGAGATATCAATGTTTACAGCTGGAATATTCCTGGGAAACATTTTAGAATTGTTTATTGCACTACTATAGTCTCAGCATGCACTTGTACATAAAGAAGTTCAACAACTGTATAGGGCATTCCAATCCCCACGATGTTAAATAATTTTTAAATGAACTGAGGCGGTCTTGTTAAGGGCATATTTTTTACAGACAAGTAAACAACTTGTGAAGACCTACAAAGTTAAGTTAAATAATTTGTGAAATGAAAATTCATCTACTATTGTAATTCATGTTGTGTAAGATTTATCCTGCATAACATAGATTGAAAGTGTGCTCAACATTTTGTTGGACAGGAGACTGTTTTATGACCCATCTAGGACGTTTCCATGCGGCACACGTAGTCCCAGAAATTTTACGCATGTTATGAAAGTAAAATTCGTTTTTGGCACATATTGGATGATCAAATTGAAGTGCACCGCGCATCAGGTACGTGGGGTGGTGCTGGTGCTGCAGTTGTCGCGCTCGAAGCTACTGGAGACTTGGCAGCTGGCGGACGATCGGGTCACCAAGAGCCTGGCAGAAGCTAAAGACAACACAAAGTTTGTGTACTCAATTGAGGAGCATTGTCACCCTCTTTACCTCAACGATCCGGTAAGTTGGAGCTACATGTAGACTTTTACGCACACGTTCTGTTTATTATCATCTATGTCATGTTTACTTGAGTAAAACGCTGGCAGATTTTACTGTTGAAGTGATCACATATTTACATTATTTATAACTCAACTAGACGTATTTCTGACATTTCCAATAGTTGAGACTTTTTATTCTCAACCTTTGCTTCAGTATTCACTTGTATTATATATCTTTAGTACTTAACTTATGATGCAATTCAACCAACAACTCCCACGCCCAAAATTTGCTACGAAGTTGGGTCATAACTTATGTATATTTGCAGCATAATTAGTAAACATAAATATATCTGTTTGATCGAGGTGACGTCATGTTGATGAAATGAAACATTCTGAAACATTTAAAACATTTAGTTACCACAAGTAATTTACATCAGATACAGGTTTACAAT
>VOMN01129413.1:0-53859 GCA_014899125.1 Orchestia grillus | reverse complement strand
GCGGGAACACAAAACCAGCGGGAACACAAAACCAGCGAGCACATTTCTGGGGCAAAGACTTTGCAGGAGCTGCCGCGCTCTGGACGCGGTCAACTTTCTGAATGTTTCAGGCGTCGTCCTCTGAACTTTAATGACAACTGCGGACACTGAGAAAGTTTTCTGTGTGGTTTGAGGAAGACATTTTCCGGCAATATTGCCCATTACCAAGGACCTGAAGTTGCAGAGTCTTGACGGCATGCCTAAAAGAGCAAAGCAATTTTCTTTACGGTTATAGGACACCCAAATGAGACCATTCTAGGGAACGATTATTGAGAAAAAAGTTACTTTGGGTGACGTCTAAGAAACATGCGCGAAGGTGTAAGATTTTCTCTCTGTCCAGATTGTTTGGGAAGTTTTCGTTTGTGCGAATGACATAATATGTATACAACAACGTAATGTCTATGCATGATGAGGATTTCATTTCGGATTTACTGAAGCGTTAGTCAAGTGCTCATTTCCCGTTCTCTTTTATTTTCAATCAGAGTTAAGTTTTCATTGATTTAAACTACATAAAATTTGCTATCATGAGTTCTCGTAGCAAGGTTGACTATACACTTAGTAAGTTAATAATGAACGTTGTTTGAAATTGACTTCAGATCAAGCAAACACGTCTGGTAACTGGGCCAAGGTTTATGAAGAGTAAGACGTAGTTCGGCAGTAAAAAAAGTTATGCTTTCAACAAAACGCAGAGTGCAATACCCACCCCTTCAGTACACCAGACTTGTACTTCTTGGTGTGCACTAATCTGGTTATTATCGAAAAATATTTTCAAATTTCTCTCTAATATATAGATTGCAGCAATTCCGTGTGTTGCACCGAAGAAGGGAATATTTTGTAAAGACTGCAGAGATCGGGGAATCTATGCTTGAAGTGTAGGGAGAAAAGACAAAGAATAGATAGCAAAGAAGGTGTAAAAATTGAAGAAGGGGTAATTCTAAAAAATTTCCTGAAATGTTCACTAGGCTTTTTTTCTTGATTTTCGCTCTCGGCCGACGGAAGCAAACATCTCCGAAAACTTTTGTGAAAACAAGCGTTTTCATCCATCCATTTGTTTCTATCATAATAATAACATTAATAATTATAAGAAAAATCAAGAAGATTAAATATAATTAAGTAAATTAATTTAATTATCGTTTAATTTTTCGTGAGTCTTTTTGAATCTCAGATCACAGAATGAAAACTCAATAAAAAACTTATCAATGAAAGTTGTATCGCGACGGAACAACAACGATGTGTGCGTGCCGCCTTCATCTGACAAAAGATGCATGCAGTCTGGCGAACACAGAGAAAGCAGGCATTAACGTTTGTAAATAAATCATGAGTAATTTATTCGTGAAATTATTCATGTTGTTTTTGATGAGATTTGAAATTCTTCTTTTGCTCTAGCTTTCCAATTTCTCTATCAAAAAACACGAGTAAAACGAAGACTTCAAAGTTCAGCTCGAATACCATCAATGGCACCTGAAATAAAATGTAGTGAAGCTGGTGCTCAGTTCATGAGAAACTAAATAACTTTTGTGGCATTTCAAAAGAGACCGTGAGGTTATCTAGATATTCTTCAGATGCTTCGTTGCGACTGTTTAATGACATTTTTGAAGCGGTGGCGCCGAGGTAATCGTAGAATGAAGCACTAGGATGAGACTCATAACTAGAAAATAACATTATGAAGAAGCACTAAGATGAGTCTCATAACAAGAAAATAACATTAGGAAGAAGCACTAAGATGAGTCTCATAACAAGAAAATAACATTAGGAAGAGGCACTAGGATGAGTCTCATAACAAGAAAATAACATTAAGAATTATGCTTAAGAGTTCTAACTTGAGCTTTCGTGTTCCAGAAATCAATCCGAATGTTTCGCTGTTTTTAATAATAATTGCACAGTGAGGTTTTCAGTTTTCCGGAACCCTTCAAAGATTGCGATAAGCAGTCTTCAAATTTACTGAAGATTATATCATTCTACGAGTAGAAACCATGTGTCACATAATCTGCTCTAATCTAATGAAACCATGATGTTTTCGACTAATCTTGCCAACTGAACCACAGTGTAAAGTTCAGCTTAAGACTTCTTGAAGAGTAACTCCTTTTTTACTCAAATTACTAATTAGTTAACGAACATTGGACTATACTAATAGCCCGGAGTTGCTTGCTTGGTCCGTCCGTCTCTGTCACGCTCTTAAGGATTCAGATAGGAAAAAATTCCCGAGTCCGTATTTCTAATTAATCAGTGAGAGTGTCAGAGAAAGCAGTCCGTATCAGTGATACCGAAAATAACTTTATTTCTTGTCAGATTTACTGTAACTAGGAGCACATCTTAAAAAATTAATATTTTTTGTCCCGCCTTTTTTTGACGCGTCTACTAGTTTGACTATTCTGTATTACACATTTTTTCGGCGGAGGTCCATTAATATCTACAAAAAATTACACGTTTTTTTACTTTTATCTAACTTAATTAATCATTACTGACGCTAATCACCAACAGCTCATCACTACCTATCGCTGGAAGCTAGGCAAGTGAAATGCCAATCACAACTAAAAATTTCAACGGGGCGTCCGCACTTATTTTTGAGGTTGTAGTCTTACTTATGGAAAAACCGACTTGCCCCGTGCTTTATTCTAGGTTAAAGATTTGGAAACATGCACTGTTTTTTTTATTAATTACATAAGCTTTCGCACGCTTAAGCAGCGTGCGTTTTCAAGGGACGAAACAACGGAACACTAAGAAGAAAACGTGAAAATGCACGCTGCTTAATTAAGCGTGCGAAAGCTTGGGTAATTAATAAAAAAAACAGTGGATGTTTCCAAATCTTTAACCTACAATATGGATCCTGGGCGTCCCTTATCCTAATTAATAAGAAACCATGCTTTATATGTGACAAGCTTCGAAATAAACAACTTTTCTGTCTTTCCACGACACAAACAGAGCTGGGCTGTCGGAAGTGAGCGCGGTGCCCAGACCGTCAGTTCTGGGCGTTGGGCTCAGACAAATGAGCTACTCGAGCTCTCTATTTCTGGGTCTCATCAATTATTCTGGTCAGCAATTACTGTTCTGAAACATTAATTAGCCTCAGCGAGTGATTATTCCCAGTGAAACAAAAGGCACGGCGAGCTACAAGCCATTCCAGGACAATGGAAGACCTGAGGCGCAGCGAGGCGGAGACACTGAAGGAGCGCCCGGCCATTCGAGCGCGCCAGATAGCAATTTTTAAAGGACAAATTTCCAGAGACTTTTTTTCGCTTTTATGAGATTGAGAAGGGCTTTTCTCCAAGCGTTTTTTATTTTCTATTAATAGTAGTATTACTGGTAAAGATTGCAGAGCTTCAGTAACTCAGATTAAGTCGGACCAGAAGACAAGGAAGCGACCATTTACATGACTGTAAAACCCGTAAAATCTATCCTAAAGATGTGTTTCCGCACAAGATTTTCCGCGCATAGAAACAGAAGGTTAAGAATGAAGAGTAAGATAAGACATGGAGGAGATAACGAAAAAGCGCTAGAATTGAAAGAAGCAAATTGGGCGCGAAAGATAAAAGTCCCAAAGGTCTACTTTAACTGAGGTAACCGAACACTGACCTCTTGGGGCACTCATGACGCACGATAGACGAACCTACACAATCTAAACCCCATTGCCTATTCCATGACATCTGAGGAGTATTTCGCATCGTTTGATTGATTATAAATTAGTTTAAAGTTTTAAAGTTCTCTATTCTAATGAAATGTGATCCAGCGAGAGCCATGAAAAGACGAGACCATTTAGTATAAATTGTAGAAAACGTGGAATCTATGCACAGGTGTGTTCCCACACCTGATTTCCTACGCATAAAAACAGCAAGTTCACGAGAAAGAGGAAGAAAAGACAAAGAAGAGATAGCGAAGAAGGCATGGAAATTGAAAGAAGCGAAGTGAGTGCAAAAGATAGAATTCTTCAAGGCCTAACTAGAGAGGTTTCTCTCTGGGATCTTCAGTCCCCTTAGCGTAGGGTAGGCAGACCTATCTAACGTAACCCTACTGCCCGTCATATTCCTCTCTGAGCGGGTATTTCGTATTAAATGAACGCAAACTTTCCCTCATAAATTTCCCTCTGCGCAAGAATACTTTTCGGACACGTTGCACGAACTTACGTAATTTTCCATCGTTTTATTCGAAAATTTTAGTCAAGAGATATATAGAAAATATTTCAAATAAAATAGCTTTTAAAGAGGTGTATATCAGGGATATAATTTAACGCACCATATCATGATTTTATTCATTTAGCGTCTTTCTACTTCACAACGATCAATATGAATCGTTCCCTAACCCCAGCTTCTAAATCATCCTTCCTCGCAGTCTCGATAAAATCATTTCAAATCGCCCGAAGCTTCACGAATGTATTGCCCATCATCTGTCGGAGAAATGAATGCCAGAAGCGGGGCGATGACGCCTCACAAATTCAAATCGTTTTCTCTCTCCGTAAAATATGAATTCAATTTTGGTGGACAACCGAGCCCAATTCGTGGGAGGTTCTCACTAACTCTCATCATCCTGACGCGAAGTTGCCGCAAAGTTTACCCAAGAAAGAGGGTTTGGAAGCGCAACTTCTCGATCGAGATCCTCATTAAGGCTTCGGAACTGAAAGGAAATCTGCTCGAAATTTCCGAGAATTTCTTTTCACTGAGATTGGCGAAAGCCTTCAAGTTCTGCGATCCGGAAAAGCTGAGCCACGGAAGAGGGTTAACGAGTTGAATGCAAAATCTTTTTGATGCAAGACGAGGAGGACGAGAAGTGTGCGCAGTGTTTTGGAACTATACGAGCATAGACCGGCAGGAATGCCTGGAATGGTGAGGAAGTATTGGATTTTGTCAATAATTCGCAGCCTAAATCAAATTTGATGCCAATTAAAATTGGGGATCGAATTATGAGATCATTCCGGTAACTGAAACTCATATTCAATTGCTATTTTGTTGGATCAATTCTCAGCTCAACCGTGACTGTCTCAGTCGTTGAAAATTGAAAGTTACTATGGGTCAAATAGGCATTCATAGAGTATCGAATAATTTACATCTTCCTCAGTTAAACATATTTTGGAAAACCTTAGAGAATTGTGAGTCTTACGTAAGAAAGGGCAAGATCAAACGATTGTGATGGCCAATCTAAAATCCTGACCCATTTATTACGGAGCCACTCTGAAGTATATTTCGACTTACACTTAAAATTGTTATGTTGTTGAAACACCAATTTAGCTCTGTTTAGCCCGAGCATCTGAACAGAAGGCATCAAATGTTCAGACAAAATGTCGCAATAATTGGTCGAGTTCATGGTTTCTGTAATAACATTGAGTCGCCCTGAACTTGGAAAGAAAAGACAACCCCATAACATGATGCTTACACCACCGTGCTTTTGCTACGGCAGGGTGTTTCGCCGTAACATGGAAATATTCGGTTTTCGCCAAACAGTCCTATTGTAATCACTGCTGAACTGGTTGATTTTTGTCTCATCTGACCGTAGAATATTTTCAATATAGTCATCTACTTCGTTGATAAGAGCATTAGCATATTGCAATCGAGATGCAACATGTTTTTTTCACTAGCGGGACTTTTTAAGCATTTCGACAGGTTTTCCTCTCGCAGAATGGTTTGCTTCGATACGTTCACCCCTACTGATAACAAATGTTTTGCTGATGCTCGGTGAGATTTCTGAGTGTCTTTTCTAACCATTGTAACAATTTCAGAAAGACCTCGTTGTGATAGCTTACTTGAGCACACGATCTGGCTTTATTGACCACAATCCCTTCATACTTCCACTTCTTTATAATGGACTGTACAGTGCTAATGGGAATGGAGAATTTCCTGGATATTTTCCTGTGACCGGTGCCAGCCTTGTGTTCCTTTATAATCATACTCCTCGCTTGAACACGGAGTTCCTTGGGTTTTGGCATCGGGAGAATTGTGAGACTTGTTACGTGGGCAGAGTCTGTTACTTCACTGAAAACCAAACCTGTCAATATACCCTCCTAGACTACGTAGACTGTTTTGGAATTTTCTAAAGAAAGGAATAACAACATTTCGTTCATTTTTAACATGCTGGTGGTACTGAATTGATTCATTCGAGGATTTTAAAACTTTGTAACCAATACATATTTACCCCCCTTTTTTCCTATTTTCGTCGTTGTTTGAACATTTTCAAATAAATTCTTGTTCACTAAACATTATCCAATGCGTTTGATCTTGCCCTTTTTTATGTGGGACTCGCAATTCTCCAAGGTTTTTCAAAATATGTTTAATAGCGAAAAATCTAAATTATTTGGTACGTTACGAATTTTTATTTGACCCATTGTATCGCCTCAGAGTGGGACGAATGAGCCCCGAAAATCCCGGAAACGTGACAGCATTTCGTTGTGAGTGTCTTAATGTGACTTGTCTGCTTTGTAATCGGGAGCATGTTTAAATACTTCAATAACAAAGTATTGATTGAGAGTACGGAACTTTCGGTCCCTTTTGCTACGAGCGAGCATAAAACTAATACGTAGCTTCCTGAGAGCGGATCGTCTGCCTTCGATTAAGCGAGTTTTCCTCTTGCTTCAGGAAGTTCACATGAAAAAAATAAACGCGCTCATTCAAGATCAAGAAAAATGACTCCGGAAGTTTCGGTCTTACGGCCTGTTTCTTGTGGACTTGCACGGACTTCAAATTTCAAAGGAAAAAAGTTCTGTTGAACAAGGGAGGCAGAATGACGGGCGTTGAGACGGCCATTTTGCAGCGCCTGCCATTGTGTCCTGCAAGGAGAGGGGCCCTGTAGAGCTCCAGGCGCTAACGCAAACATTCCATGGCAAAAATGTGGCGCCTTCGAGTAGGCTTGCTCCGCTGCATTAGCATTGAATTTCAACGAAAACTCTACCTGTAAAAGTAAATCTGATGAGGCAGTTCCAAGCAAATTCAAAAGTCGGATTGGGATACAAGGTGTTCTCCCCTTGTGTTGACAAAAGTCAAATCCATTAATTTTTCAAACGCAGTTTTTATGACCTCGCATACTACACACTCCCTGCACAATGAAAATTTTGATTAGTCATACTCCTTATATATTACAATGAAATTTCACCATATATTGAATACAAGCTGATATTAAAAGTGTTTACAGTCTCACAAAGTTAATACTGTAATTTTCTGTCACCAATGCAAAAATGTTAACATGACACTATTTCCCCACAACAGCTTAGCTAAAGAGAAATAGTTTACATCTAAAAATATTATTTCCAGTGTAGTTGGTAGTTCCCAAATCCCATTTGGAATAGAATGGACACTGATAGAATACTTTACATTTTTTGGCTTCCGCATTCATTTCTATGAATCATTCAGGATCTCAGGGCTTTGAATCAAGATGTACGCTTGCACGGATGATGCGTATCCATAATGCGTATTTTAATAACATAGCAACCCAACGGGGTATAATATCTCACGCCTTGACTTCACTGGAAATTAACAGCTCTTTCTTCTTTTGCTTGAAGGACGCTTTCATTTTCGTCTTGGTTTTCATTAACTTCTTTTTATCCGCGATGTAACTTTTCTAACGCAACATAACGTAATTTTTTCACAGCCCATTGTAGAAGGCTGAACCCTTACACCGCAGACACCTGAGGTATCTTGGATAACCCGACGACTGTAGTCTGAATAAAAATGCTCCCCACCGAGTGTATGTTGACAAAAAAGGCCCCACTTCTCTGTGCGTTCAGTTTTTCTGCCGGAGGCAAATGGCAGCGAGAAAAGGCCTCATTCGAGATGCATGTCTGCTACCTCAGTAACTAACAGAAGCTTTGGATGTCCGTAATGCGCCGGCGTCATGTCAGCAGCGCCGTGAAATTCAATTAGAATAGAGAATAAAGGCCGCGTACGGATCTCCTACGTGAGGGTCCTGAAGTGGCCATTCTCAAATTTTCAGAAATGGAGGGTATTTTTTGGTCAATCATGCGAACATTTACTTATAAAATGCATTCAACCCGGTAAATGGGGCGTTTAAAAGCAGAGAGTTGTGTAATATATAGAAAATATACTCGGATGTGTCGCAGGACGGAGGACAGATTGCTCAAAAGCAGCACTGTCCTGCTTAACCCAGGACTCGAGCCTGCATCCGGGACTCTGCGGACACGGTGCGCTGGAGATGAATATTAAATGAGAACCTGGTGACTACAGCGAATAATTGTCTGACTTGAGCTGTCGAATGATTTCGTGCATCCGAGCTATGAGGCCTGAACTGCATGCATGAATTTTAGGCGCATGAAGTGCTGAGTTACCGCGCAGCAAAACGTTCTGACATTCTAGGACGAACCAGAGAATACGTTTTTCCCCAAGTCGCCTTGCATTATTAGATCGTTCCATTCACAAGCACCGTTTGAAGTTAGTAATCAGATAATGATAACGCATTACTATTCTAGTCGTTTCCTAAATATTGATCATTCATCACCTAGGATAAGTAGCAGTAGAAGTGTTAAGGATAACAGTGCTTTAGTAACTCAGACTATCTCGCACTGAAAGAGAAGAGACCATTAAGTGTGGACTTTGGAGAACGGGGAATCTATGTACGAGGTGTGTTCCCGCGTAAGATCCCCAGCGCATAGAAACAGCAAGTTCAGAAAGAAGAGGAACATATGATAAATAATCAGTGACGAAGGCATGAAAAAGCTAAGAGGCAAAGTAGACACGTAAGATAGAAGTCGCGAGGACAAAGCTAAAGCTGAGATAACCTAACAATTTCCCTAATCACTAATCCTCATCGCATAAGATAGACAAACCTGACTAACCGAACCCTATTGCCTATCCTATGCCCTCTGAGGGGCTCGTCACCTGAAATCAAAATGCGACTGAAATCAAAAGGAAAAAATAAAAGATTCCTAACCTTGAATCCGAACCCATAACAAATTCAATACAAGAGCTAGTAAGTTTTCAATGGGTGACTAGAATACGCTCTGGAAAGTGAAAATTCTCTAAGCTTTCTGACAAAGGCAGACACAACCAGCATTCTTCCGAATCTCAGCATGAAAATCAGAATGAATATATAAAGAATAAGAAGTTCCCAAGATTGACAAGTAGGGAGTCGGTTGATAACGGCTGCAGAAATAATTGTATAGAGCCTTATACGCTTAAATTATATACAGTTATCAATCCCTCTGCAAAATATTCAAATTGCACGACACATTTACCGCCACCGTGAGAGTTGGTTTCGTTGCTTCATGGCATCATAATTGGTATTGAAGCATCCTGGTTTTCAGCTTCATGCTGTCATGTATTTACCGAGACAAAGCTAGTGGTGCTGGATTTGTATCGTACTATTGTTATGCACAATTTGATTAGTGTTCAAAATTTTCAGTTTTAGGCATTCGAAGTAGGCGCTCTAGACGCAAGACTACATAGAAGACTACCTGCAATGACAAAAAGCAAATTCATGCAGCTACTTCGCGTTTCATTGCACGGCCCTTGGACTACGTGCTAAGGCTACTGATCATCATCAATTCTGTGAATTAAACTAGAACAGCGCGTAATTATCCGAGAGATAATGTTCACCAAAAATAGGAGTTGAGTCTTGCAATCCGCTGCAATAGATATTGAAATCCTTCAAACTGAGTTTAATAATCGACGCGAAAATGATTTAATCTGTTTTCTCATGTTATTTAAAATGATAATTGTGAATCAGTGAAGCGCGAGCCGGCATTTCTGCGTCGTTTATCAACTTCAATTAGCGGCTCTGTATGGGCGCGGCGCAGCGGCCATAAAGGGGACGACTAAGCTCCGATTTGGCGCTCTTATTGCACAAATATTGCACATGCTGCAATGCGTCAAACTCGCTGGAAGGCCGCTTGGAAGTGCAATATCATACGTTGCTTCGCACAAATATTACAGATGGCTGCAATAACTCACGGCCTTGCAGCAATAACGCAAAAGGAGATCCTACAACCCCAGCGAGCGCGAGGCCATGTAGCCACATCGCCTTCCCTGCCAAACAAATCGAGACTCATTTCGTACGTGACGTTCTGCCCCGCACTTCGATGTTCATTGCGTCATATATTGAGGGGTATCATTGTGTCATATATTGTGGGGTATCATTGCGTCATATATTGTGGGGTATCATTACGTCATATATTGTGGGGTATCATTGCGTCATATATTGTGGGGTATCATTGTGTCATAAATTGCGGGGTATCTTTGCGTCATATATTGTGGGGTATCATTGCGTCATATATTGTGGGGTATCATTGCGTCAAATATTGCAGGGTATCATTGCGTCATATAGTGCAGGGTATCACTGCGTCATATATTGTGGGGTATCATTGCGTCATATATTACGGGGTATCATTGCATCATATATTGCAGGGTATCATTACGTCATATATTGTGGGGTATCATTGCGTCATATATTGCAGGGTATCACTGCGTCATATATAGTGGGGTATCATTGCGTCATATATTGCAGGGTATCACTGCGTCACATATTGCACCGCTGTGGAACATTTCTCTCCGGCGCCCGCGTGCGATGGCCGGACGCCTTACTTTGGCATCTCAATTTACTACTTCGCGTTTCCGATATATGACTGTACTTACTTTTATATATTGCACTCGGATTAACTGTACTCGACATGTCCCTCACCGATTTCCCTCACATCTGGTACTGGAGTAATAGTACGGGGCGATAGGTAATTTTTCATCCAAAAGAAACTTCAAGAACCATTCTCGGTCGATGAATCTTAATTCGCAGGGAAAAGTATCAGAAATATTTGAGACAAAATATCCTCACGTTTCTGATAGCAGCTCTTCTAATTTTTCTAATTCTTTAATTATACCCACTTTATCAAACGTAAGAAGGAATCTTAGTCAAACAAATGATTATTAAAATGACGAACATGGAGGCACCCGATCGCAAGCAGCACTTCGATAAAAAACGCTAAGTACTGGGCCAATGGAAATAAATGATGAACATGCATAAAACGACTAGCGTATCATACTCGCACGCAGAACGTACAGTAGATCATCACGAGCGATGCTTCTGAACGCGCATTAGGTCACCGTGGAGAAGATAATCTCCCACATAAATATGCTAAGGGTGAGTATAGCTCTGATAAAAGCTACCATGTATAGATGGGATAACGAAGCAAAATATCTCTTTGATAAAAGCTACTGAATCCTTCAGCCGACGGTGTCGTGATTTTAAGTTTAGCACGGGTAATACTTCAAATATTGTTCACTACTGTTAGCATAGCATGAATAAAAATCCCTCAAAACATAAATTAAAAAACATATAGTTATTTATCAAAAGCCTCGGTTGTACATCAGGTTCGAAGCATTCAATCAGGTGCAATAGTCATTTTTCTTTATTTACTCTCCTCGAATAGCTCTAAGCTTTTCTTCTTGACCTTTAGATGATAGAAAAAGAAATGATTATCCGTTTAACGCACTGCAATGAATTTATTTTTTTCAGGATTCGTAGTGCTCTCCAGAGAAGTTCATTTGCAGTTCAGTTTCACGAACCATAATGCACAGTAAGTCACAAAGGAACCCTATATTTTTACAGCACAACAAGCTTAATTTTGCGAGAACGCTCAAACTCTCAAGCGCGTTGTCCATGTCCGACATGGGGGCCCGTGAGAACCTACGTATAACGCCTCGTCGCTGGAACTGTGGAGCACGTACGTAGTTCCATACGCTAATTTTTGCACTTGTTTCTTGATCTAGGGGATGGCTAATCTTGATCAAAGCTTAAACATTGATCAAAATAGGATTAAAGAAAATACGGCTCATTATGTTGAACGAAATACTATCCAGTAAAAGTTAAGAATGAACTATTTCCGCATACGAAAAAGAGAGCTGTCCTTACTTTGGACCCGCCGAAGAACGCACGATTCCCAGAACATATGACAGAAGATTTCCTCCCGGCCACCTTGGAGAAACTCTCATGCCGTGAAATTTCCATCCCTTTGATATGTGGTTGTCTGGATTTCCACATCAATGATTTTATCTCCTGAAATTTGTGAAGGACCGCTGGCAGGCCTACTTCGAATTCTTCTTGTACTTTAAGATGTCTTATAGTATAAAATTCCCTTGCTTCGGGCTGGAAATACATCGAGACTTGTGAAATCTGTGCAATGTGCGCAGTACACTGTTCATGTGGACTCCATACGCAACGCCTCTGGTACTCGCAATTTATGTATCTCAATCCGAGTTTTTTTTGCGTGTCCCCTAGATTCGTTTTCAACTTGAGCTAAATCTTTGGCATCGTTCTTGAAATAAACTTTCCATTGCTTAAGACAATTCTTCACATTTTTTCCTGCTTAGTACGTGACCTCGTTTCAAAAATCAGTCAGATCTGATAAATTACTCGAAATGCTTTTCGACCAGAACTACTATAGAATAACAACTACTCAGTACTAGAACCCACGACTGGTATATCTTCAGAAACAGATTTTAACCCATATACACATCAAGTCCCTAATTCTGTGTGCATCTCCTAATAAATGAAATTATCCCTTCGAACTCATTGCTAATTTGTTCCATCTACTAAAACTTCGACTCGGCACTATTTCACTTTCCACAATAAAATGAATGAATTAGATTACCGGGTGCCGATTATAAAGATAATTCAAAATAAGAACTTCTCGTACATCGCGCAGTTCACAGTTTGAAGTATGTATAACAGTAATTCTTGATTTCACTGACTTGAGAGCACGAATGAAGCGAAAATTTCACGGGAGGCAGATATGAATAAATTGGAGAAGGACTTCGGAAAAACTGGTGCAAAGTTAAAATTCTAGATGCATTAATTACTGGCCAATCGAGAAATGAAAGGTACTCGATCCTTTTCATCTCATAGTGATTCCACTGGCAAGTCCTTTAATCCCGTCATGCGTGAGCGAAAATAAATTATTTTCCGGCAGCACCGTTCCTGCTCCGGTCGTTGGCCGAGGTTCTTTTGTGTGCGGTTGGCTTCATAAAAAGGACTCTTAGGTCATTACGAGCGACGTAATTGGCTCGGCTAAATCCAAACACGCCCATTACACTGACAAAATGCCCCTAGAGGGGGCTTCAAATCCCAATAGCGGCTTTTTATTCTTCTTGAAAACGTCGAGCGCCTCAATTCTTACGAGGTTTTGCTCGGAGCCAATTCCAGTCATCTCACTTTGGAGTCTGGCCGTGAAAGAGTCGAGAATCACCAGGCTTGACCGACCTCAGTGAGAAGCTGAACACGCACAATAGCGAGTAGTTCAGTAGCAATTGCAGCCATAGATTCATGATGTAAAATAAACTCAGACCTCACTTCAACCTCTTAGCGAAGCACCTCGAGAAGGCCGACGGTGCATTTACACGGTCGGTGTAGTCGCCGGTAACCGTGTGAATGCAACAACCACGGGAAATCTCGAGATCGTTCGTTAGGGGTAAATTATCTTAAATTGAAACTCCTCTATATGATCCACAGAAACAAATATACTTTCTTGAAATTAAGTGTCGAATAGTTTGACGTGGGGAAAGAAAATTAAAACGAAAGTAGGGAGAACTTCGTCACATTTCTGCCATGGTCTCCAGCACACTGCAAATATAGACCTCCAGCCCCGACTGGAGAACTCGTCAGTGAAGGATCAGCGATTGATGCATAGGTTAGATTGTTAGAGAGCTGCGTATGATGCTAAAAGTACACCAGATGTTCTCCTCAGGGTTTAAATAGCGTCGTAAGCTCTAGATGGGCGGAAAAATTCGACATACTGAGCTACATGCGCGTTGTCGCCTAATAAATCCCCTATAGTCGACGGATGAACGTCATTCTGGAACAAGCGTATGCACTGACGTCTTAAATTTAGTAGTTCCTGGCATTCCAGTATGATACGGCGTACGGGGAGGTGTACGTAAATAAATAAGGGGCATCCTGGCGGAGGCTCCTGCACGCTGCTGTTTATGATGTAGCTATGGGTGAAGTGAATGGGGGCGGATCTCAAACGGTTTAGTACCACTTCAGTTTCCCTGGTGACCGATTTTCTGGTCCATGGTTTTGGTTCGAGGTGAATCTTCTTTACAAAGTCCGTGTTTAAGTGCCAATCCCTCTTCCACATGCTCCAGGTTCTTTCAGCCGGAATGGGAAGCCAATCCCTGCAGGACCAGCTATGTTCTCAGCTCGACGTATAGCTGCAACTTAGGAAAATTTATCTACGCGTTCGTTTCCACCGATTCCAATGTGACAGGGGATCCAGCAAAAACGGACGTCTTCCTCACCCAGACCACGTACCTGATGTTTAAGTATTTGAGCAGTAGGATGTTGTGTTTCTTTTGCAATATGTATTTGTAAAGAACTCATCGAATCTGAGAATATAGCCAATTTACAGTTTATGTGTTGACGAAAAATAGAAAACGCGAGGCTGACGGAAGAGATGTGGGGGAGTGAGATCCGTATGTCAATATCGTGGCAGCTCCCACCCCACCGTCACCCTTGGAACGATCGGTGTATATTGTTGATAATTTAGTGTAACAGTTAGACGTGGGATGAGAAAGAATTACGATGAAATTATGAATTTATTCGAGCGCTCGTCTGATCCGACAGATCGAGCTAATAGCGGGCACCGGCCGACCGGTAACAGTAACGATTCTAAAATGGACCTAGGGAAGAGCGAATTATTGCAGCTTGGATCGCGCTAGCCCAAATACTTTGCCATTTCTCAGATTACGCGGGTGCTGGAGAGTTCATTCAATAAGGCTGGAGTAAACTACAACAAAGTTGTCACGCACAGTACCACAGCGAGCGACTTTCGCATATCCGATGCCTAGGACGTAGGAATCCAACAATTTGCTATTGGGAATTGGGATAATTGCTTTCGGTTCCCTTGCTGTGCAGCGGGGCATAAAATACGCCAGTTTTTAGCAAGAATGCCCCCTTTTCAGCGGTTCCACGACTGCATTAACCTCTACTTCCTCACACGGACAGACTCTCAGAAACTATGCTCTCTTGAGAAGGAGCTTGGTCAGGAAGGGTAGCTTCACGGATTCCAATGAAAATTATACGGCACAGAGGCACACCGCTTGTTCCGATACGAGCCCAGCACTTCATCTTCAAAACGAGTAAAGTATATGCGGTCTAATTGAGCCCCTCTTCCCTCGTGTATAATGATCCCTACCATATACAAGAGCATGGGACTACACGGATTGTCAGGTACACCTACCCGCACAAGTATTCGCAAGTAAATCCTAAAATGCCGGCTAGTTCGGAATACTCACGAGCGATTCCCTACCGACCTCGTCAGTTTCAGTTCGTTCAAGGCACCACGCTTCAAGATGAATATTTACGAGCATCGGACAGATTGGAGTTTATCGTACACTCGTAACCATGACGAATTCTCCCTCTTCTCGTCAGCACACTTCACGCAAATTTGTCCGAAATTGCTGACTTATTCTCCCGTGACGGCAGACAAGCGCAGGTGCTGCAACGTTGCCAGGAGCGGCTGAGGAATCGATTCATTTCAAGAAACCGACCCCGCAACTTCAGACTCCAAGTAGGATAGGTCTGGAATATGTGTCGATAGTTCGATTTCACTAAACCACAGTTGCTCGAAGCCCGAGTTTGAGTCATGCGTTACTGCACGGACACGCATATCTGCGTTGGACTACACTAGTTTTCCTCTTCTCGACCGCATCCGACTCGCGTCTAGTCAGTTTTCGTCACAGCAGTCGAGGATGTAACTCAATTCGTCACTAGTTCGTGCATCACATCTCAATACTTGAAATTCGCTATTTTTGCGATTTTCCCTCGTTTCGGCGCTGTAAACCGATTCACATGAATGGGTCTCTCATTCTCGCCATCGCTATTTTTCAAGCCTCAAGGTAAGGATACAATATTTGAACTACAAATTTATTAGAAACTTTACAACTTTAACTTTACACCCATCACAGATAGTTGCATCTTAAGATCTGTTAGGAGATCCATAAACAGAGAA
The DNA here is from genome assembly GCA_014899125.1 of Orchestia grillus. Lineage (NCBI taxonomy): Eukaryota > Metazoa > Arthropoda > Malacostraca > Amphipoda > Talitridae > Orchestia > Orchestia grillus. Next base: position 37,889 of record VOMN01129413.1, on the reverse strand, counting down.
TACGCTAAGTAATTCAGCAATAAGAGGACTAGAAACTCTGGTTTACATACTGAATAACTTTAGGTTAACAGATCTACAATAAAATAGGAATGCTTTATTATTTATATTCTTAGAACACTGAACAAGAAACCGTACGCTACGAATATCAAACCGTAAAATGCCAACAAGCTCAAATGAAGAGATCTTATAAAAATCTCTACGCAAACAATTCTACGAATACCATTGATATTTCTCTTTTAACTCTAATTTTGCTGCCTCTCACGATGGAGGGCACAAGCTTTGTTTTATATTTCTTATAGCGCAGTTAAATTTTCATTTAAAGGCACGGATGCAGTCAGAAGGAAGGTCGACGACCATTACAGCAGCTGGCTTCGTTTTGCACGCGGTTGCCAGCTGTGACTGGTACACTCTGCAGCGACGGTCCTCGTAGAAGGCCATGAGTTGTGAGCTGTCTCGAGACCACTTCAGGCTGCAAGGAGAGGAAAAGAAAGTTTTTAAAATTAAGTTACAATAAAGCAAAGCCTTAGGTTTTAAAATTTAGTATAATCTAGTGGGGCACGCGATTGCACTGGCGAGTGGGAGCTTTAGTCTCCCAAAGACTAAATTTGTAGAAATGATCTCCAGAATGTTCGAGTAACGCTTACAGCACCTGCGTGCGTACAAATCGTTTTGCAAGTATTGACAAGAAATAAAGCAACACCTGAATTCCATCACTGCATCAGTATAGCGCTGAACGTTTCAAATTTCACGGCTTCTTTCACAGGGAAACGAAAGGAAAGATCAGTGGGAAATTAAAGCACGTTATTACTCGGGGAGTTAGCCGTCAAAATATATTGCCGGTTTTCCCATACAACTACAGGCTAAGAGCTTCAAATTAAACCACCTCTGCGAGCCAAGACCGATACTCTAATCGTCTGAGCCAGACACTAGCTGCATCAGTCCAAGACAATGGTTCAATGATTTAAATCGCAGTTTGCCGCCTAACTAGTCAAGCAAAAACAAAATCCGGGGCAAATGCGGAGTTCCTCATTGAAACCACGAACTTTCGAGGTTAAACTAGCTTATGAAGTCTCAAAATTCCCAATGAAGTACTGGGGTAAGTCACGTACCCAGTCAACCTAAATTCACACGAACTACCGACTCTTCAGTTCCGTCGGCGACTTTAACTTTAAATCTTTACAAAAATTTCAATTGGCGCTTTAGTAGAAGTTACCTTTTGATTAGAGTCCTGTCCACGCTGACAGAGTGGAGGTGCATCAGATCCCAGGAGCTATAAAGCCTGGAGGGAAAAGCAAGTTATGTTCAACCTGGAGAGAAACTACCGTTTCTTTATATGGATGGATGAAATTTCGTGGAACCAGGGCCTTCCCCACTTCATGCACTGAAACTCGTATTTACTTCAATTTTGATTTAAGCAAGAATAAGGTTGGAGTGTAACGCTCCGAATGTTCATTATTCTCGGTATTAGTCCTTAAGGGTAGGGGGAGGAGGGTGGAGGGGGAGACCCCCTAATAATAGAATTTTGTTTGCATTTCGGGAGTCCCTTCAGCGCATCATGAAGCGCCCAGAGTCGGGCGAATTTCACGAACATTAGGCGAGCAAGGTACACGTTTTTTTCATTGCGGATTCATGTTCTGTACATAGCTACATAGCGCGGCTACGGAAAGCCTTTAAAGGAAGGAAATCTAGTTGTGGGTAATATAAAATCTATTCTCGACTACCTCATTCTAGACCTGTTGTAGCAGCCCTTATTACAGGCCGTATGTTCTGTTTGTGAGTAGAAGAAAGTTCAATAACTGGCAACATTTCGAGATGGTCTGCTCAACCATTAGGAGCCCAGTGTCTAGTACACTTGGAAACAACTGGCCAAATGAGATGGATCATAAATAGAGTTCTCATAAAATAGTTCATAGGCATATCTACAGTTGTCCACAACCCTTTGCTAGTACTATGGAAGCACTAGGGCGTGCTTTCCTTTTTAGTAAGCCCTCACCAACCGTAGGGGTCCAAAGCGTTCGCTTATCCCGGGGTCCTAACAACCGTTCCCTTCATGAGCATACTGCTCAAGTTCCGTAAAGAGTAAAATACCGCCTTCTGACCGGTAAACGAGAAACTTCAAGTGGCTTCTCGTAGAAAGCTTAATTCAGCCTTATTGCATGTATACTTCTATTTACAACTGGTTTTTCGTACAATGCTGTATAGTGGTAAAAATAACTCCAGGATAAGCTCACACGACGTTGCGCGCTGCGCTGTCGCTAATGGCCGCCACGACGTTCACAGAGCGGCCCTCTATCAAGGAGGAGAAGACGATGCTGTGGACGGTGGCAGGACAGGTGGTTTGAGCCGCCTCTACGGCGTTGACTGTGTACATGTGTAGAAGCGACTGTGCACGGTCTGTCAAAATGAAGGTTATTCAGACATTAATGCCCTCAAGGCTCAGCAAGCACTATAAACGCGCTGAAACTTCGTGCATGAATTATATCATACCTACTTTCAACGATGTTTTTGTTTCACTATGCGTTTCGTCCCTCCTTTAACTAAAATATTCATAGTTTTAAGGTTGTATTCAAACGCATTCAACATGTTCTCGGGCTCCACGAGGGATGCACATTGGAGTACAAGGGCTTAACCAACCTTAAATGCCGCCAATAAGATTCTAAAGATCAGCGTTTTTCCTGGAGAACGAGTCTGCTCCACTGGCAGTCCGTAATTCATTATACCTTTCCCATTTTTAGCTCTTGCTTCACGGGTGACCTTCACTGCCAGTCCATCCTAGGCTCCGGCACGAGACACGATGGACCCAGTCGACAAGGTGTACAGAATATCACAAAATGAACTCTATATCTGAGCCCCAAAAAATATCTCGGATCATCCACTTCACGATTTGGACAATTGGCGTGAATCTTTGTGGACCCATCCTACCTATCAGTTGTGAAATACCGGCATTAGCAATCGATCGACTTAATGCCCCCTATCCACATGAAATGGGATACGGACAATCTAGGCAAAGATGCGCCGTCACACAGGATCCTCCGGGATAGAAACAGTAAGTCGAGAATGGACAGGAAGAAAAAACTGCGAAGATATGAAAATAGAAAGATGCGGGGCGAGCATGAAAGCTAGGTCGTCTCGAAGTGGGCGATCTGTCCCACTTTACAAGTTGCCGAGGTATTTAGGAATCCTCCCAGCACAACTACCATGACCTGCAACACTACTATTTTAGCAAGACTGGGATCCAATCCCATACCTACAAAATTTCCAACATCTAGAGTATTAGGTAAAGTCAAAATCCATGAGCAGTATAAAAATGAGCCCATTTCCAAGAAAATACCTGCAGAAGGTCGATAATTTTCAACTCTCACCGAAGTATCCTGGGCCAGTTGTCTGCTCTTTAGGTAGGTGCGTAGCGACCACCCAATCACCGGTCGTGCTGCTGCCACCCACGCACGCTACTGGCGTACTGAAGCAGACTACCGTGCGCAGCAAGGCAGGCCTGAGAAATCAAAATAGTCTGAAGAAAACTGACACGGCTGACTATCTGTGCGACGATGTCTCAATACAACTTTTTTGAGCTTGTCTACATATACTTCACTGAAGTTAGAAATAAAGCCAATTGTTATGACTTTAGAAGCTTTTATTATTCCTCGCGAAGCTTTTGAAACCGCAATGTCAAGATTTCAGGCATCTCCAAGACACAATTTGGCAATGAATTCTTGCAGGCAGCTAAAGACCGAGGGCACTGCTACTCTAGTTCATTCTGTAGTTTCATTGCTATGGTTTCCAGAATGAATCGCTTTTGTAATATCGCGAAAAAATAGAGTTTCGATCCGACTTTACAACAGGCTGACTGAATTCTGACTTCACTTTCGGTAATTACAGGATGCTCGACCGACATCGTTCACACGAATAAAAAAAAGTCAATTTGACCTCTGCAGTAAACCAGGCAAGTTTACCAATTTCAAAACTATTAATTGCGTGGTGAAAATCTTCAGAATGATACGTTGAGACGAACACCAAGAACAGCGGTTTTCGTCACTGAGTTTTTACCACTAATTTTTTTAACTATTCAAAATGGCTCGACTAAGTATTCTGTGCCGAGAAAAATCTCTAGTACACAAAACCGTCTCTTATGAAGTGGCACCTGAAAAACTAAATTAAGAGCATTTGCTTGCCAAATGAAACGTCGGCACCTAAATTGGACATTTCCAATTATACTTTCTCAATATATGGCCAGCATCAACAGAGCTGAAATGGAAGTGCTGACGACTTAAGAGTTAATTGTATTTTAAAATGTCAGTTGGGTAGAACGTTCCCTCGCCTTCATTTCCTTCCTAGATATAAAGAGTGCCATTACAGATCGACTCGGGCGATCTGTCCCACTTTTCTGGATTTTAGCACGAAAATGGACTTTTTTTTTTCGTATTCAGGATAATACTTGGCAATATTTTTCGCATAAATTCCCCTACCCATTGAAGGGGTTCAATTCCTCTAATGTAACTCTGTTCTACAAGCAGCACTTACTGCCTGACGTCCCACACGCAACACGCGCCCCCAGCGTCCCCGGTCACGCAGATGTTGTACTGTGGACACGCCCACACCGCCGTCACCGACCTCGTAGTGCCTGCGAGCTCGTAGCTCGAGGTACGTGTCAGGGTGTACACCAATTTCTCTTCTGGTAAAAAGAAAATTATACGTTGATTCATTTCGTCACCGTGCTTCCGAAAAGCCTGTTTGTCTATTCAGAATTTGCTTTTATAGTACAGTACGAGGCAAGTTGTGGAGTGCAAGAATTACGAAACCTAACAGATGCTTACACCAATCATACATCAGCTATTCAAGTTTTAGAAAGGGGGGCTAGAAAACTTCAACTAATGAAGCTGTTAATTAGGTCTTGCCTTGCAAAGCACATTACTGCCAGGACACATCACTGTACTACAGTACATTTCATTTCGAGAAATTCAAAGCTAGAGAGCACTCGGAAAAAATAGTTCAGAATAGAATCTGAACACATAGTAGGAAATAACTGTACGCGGGATGTGTAATTTGACTGGATTTTCAATTTCAGTTCTTACTTCATACTAGCGCTGAAAAATACAAGTCGGGACTTCGTTAAGCTGAGCTAGCGGCAATTTCTAAAGAGTAATTCGTTAATTCAACGAGTCTTATGACCACTCGTGAAAGACATTTCATGTCAAAAGTTACAAAAAATTCCTACCAATTTCAGCGGAAGATAACTCTTGTAGGTAATAATTCCTTGCCCAGTAAAATTTACAGAGACCCGAGACGTACCAGTAGTTTGCTGCGCAGAATTCTTTTGGTAAGCCTTGGAGGCAGACGTACGCCGTTGAGGGGCGCTGAGGGTGACGTTGTAGAGTAGCACGAGACCGCAGTCAGTCCCCAGCCACACCTGACCCTCCTCGTACGTCTGGCACGTCACCTGTTCAAGTTTCGAAACTTATTTTATTCAAATAATTTCTAACTTGAACGATTTATTGAAATCGTGGAAAGCTCCAAACCCATCTAACTTACAGGAATTAATCTGGGTCAAACAGCTGGACACGTCTCTCAATTTAACAAAATGAGATTGCAAGCAACCGAGCTGCATTGTTCCGAAGCTCGAGGCCCTGTTGCTGCGAAAACTGGATGAAATTTCGGTCAACTTCCAGGTCTATTGATATACGTACACATGAACTAGTTTCTGTTTGCGCGCACCCTCTCGAGTCCTGGCAACCCTAGAGCTTTGACAAAATGTTGGCAATCCGAGAGCATCATAAAATTTATACTAAGCCAACACAGAAGTCCCTAAAGACTGAGAATGCCAAGCATATAGTGGGGAGCATGTCATTTCCCAAAAGAAAGTTCCACGTTAAATTAAAATTTCTTTAAGATATCGGGCGAGAAAATATTTTACCAGTCTCCCAAGCTGAGATTGCAGTCCTTCAATAGCAGAATTGCAGCTTTGGTAGAATGGCGGCCGATTCAATGGAGTGAAGGTTGTTCCCTCCGATTTAATTCGTCAAGTATAGATCACTAGCTTTTTGTAAGTTCGCTCCTTCTATACATATTCCACGTTGAGATGGAAGCTCTTGCAACCGAGAGTTTTCCGAACTTTCGGTGCGTAACCACTTTCAACAGTGGTAAAGTTCAACTCTCGTTCTTCAGCTTCCAAAACTTATGAATTTTAACGGAGGAGATTTACGCAAGTCTCCACCACAGAGGAGAAAGTAATGTACGCACAGACGAGGCCTCCATGATGCCCAGATAAAGGCTCGTGCCTCTGTAGCGGAGTCACCACCCATCGTATGCGAATCGATGTGCCAGGGTTCAGTTACAACCGAGGTATTCTCACGCTCTCGGCAAATTAAGACAAGTCTCGCCACGGAACATTGACTGCATGCGATGCGCGACTTTTTAGCACTAACGGCACGTTTCTGGATTATTTTTCCGTATGTGCCTCAGGCGTAATTAAAATGTTCTGAAATTTCAATGTCGGCAAGAAACTTAAATACTAGTGGCTATTATTTCTCTAACATTCCAACAAAATTTCAAGTCTAGATACCACTTATTTCAATTCGCTGAACAGCGGTTTTCAGTGCTTTTTCGATAAAGTTAACCACACGCGATCACAGCGTATTTCCATTATACTCTAAAGTGATCAGATTGAGATGGAATAGATCAGTTTCGCTAGACTGCAATTTCCCCACAATTTAGGCCATCTCTTGACTAGTAGCTCCGTAAGGACTTTCAACGGGACCTAATATTAAATAGACATGTACCGCCGTTTAGCCTTTCTCAAGGCTAATGAAGCCCCAGCATTCACGGAGTGGACCAGGCAAACCGCAAGTACGCACCGTCACGTGGGAGGGCAGGGAGAAGACAGGGTACGGGTAGGCGTGGCCTGGAGACCAGGTCCTGGCGACGCCGTCACCAGCGCACACGTGCATCACGTGCCCTTCGCCGTTCGCTGCTCGGGAAGCAAGGCATTCAGGTCTCGTACAGCACAGTGGTGCTTAAGCAACCCACGTCATCAGTTTCCATTCCGTCAAAAATTGTTGTTCAGCTGTCAGATCGAATGTGGCTATTAGTTTACCTCTGCAGGAACTTCGATGCGAAGAGCAGGGACTATTAAGTATTTGGTATATGGAACAAGGAATTTGTGCACAAGGCAAGTTCACACGCAGGATCCCTTGCGCATACAAACAAGTTAGTGAAGAGAGGAAGGAGCCGATTCAGGCATAACGGCCGAAAGCCAATTAGGGCTCTCCGAGGCAGACGGGTGAACACATCAAGAACTGATTTAGAGTGATCTCCACCCAAAATTTATCGAGCCGTATTTTTGGTTCAATCTCTTACTGTCAAACGCAAATTTATGCAATAGTTATGCCACAGAAAATTAGCGCCACAGTCCAAGTTCCTAAAAAGGCCACGCGTATATTCAACATCTATTCAACTGATCGGAATTGTGACCCAAATTATGGGTCACAAATGTTTAGCGGGGGAAGAAACCTAAAAATTTGGCGAGTAGGAACTTTGGTTTTGCCCTAATCTCTAGTATACCGTTCGAGCACAGTTTGACTATTTGTCGTAGCGCGGGAGCTCTGCAGAACCTCTCGTCTCCAACACTGACGGCGACGTGCGCTATGTATGGTACACGCGATCATCTAACCAACCACCAACATAAATGAATAGAAAATTTCAAGTTTTCATAAAATTCGTGTTTAATACTCTAATAAGCTAGTTGGGATTAAGGGGGAAATTAATAGGATAACCTAATTTGTGACACCAAAATCTTTCAACTCCAAACTCTCAGCCGAAATTTATGTCAAATGAAATATTTCCTGTGTGGAGAATCTTGGTCAGAGTGTTAATACGGTTGTGCAAGTTGGAGAGTGTGCCCCGTTCCGTGCACAGACGGGCAGGTTGATATAATTTGAACCGTTATAAGTTTAATGCTCCCTATCCACATGAAATGTGATCCAACGAGGGACGAGACATAAGTACGGGCTAGAAAACAATATACGCACTAGTGACCCCATGCCTAACTCACTACGCATAGAAACCGTTAAGTTAATGAAGAAGGAAGAGAGCGGATAAGGATTGACAATAAAAGAAAAGTGGGCATTATACTACAAGTCCCGAAGACCTATCCACAGTTAAACTAACCCAACCGTGCCTCCTGGGGTCGCTAGCCTCCATAGCACACGATAGACCAACTTCAGTAGTGTAACCCTGTTGCACATTCTATGCCCCTTGAGAGAGAGTTCAAGTGTGAAGCTCTGATTTTCATTCAAGCGTTACGCAATTTTTCGTAAGTACACTCATTTCGGAAATCTAAGCATTGCCATGACTGGCACCATTTGTAAATTCTCTAGTACATGATCAGCTCTTCAATTTGAATTTCGAGTGACGAGATGAAATTTCTTGCACCCGACACCAAGGAACCTATTCCTAATGCCATGTTCCTCTTCCATCATTCGAGAAACTGTACATGACTAATCGCTAAAGACCTACGAAGATGCTATCATAAAAAATTAAAAGGCCGAGTTATTAACCGTGAACTTCAATTTCAACTGACTAAGCAAGATAAGGTTCAACTTCCGCCCCCGTCATACAAGGACTAGTTGGCAAAAGCCTTTGTATGGCTAGAATGCAATAAAACTTTCAATCCGAGTCGGACCAATTCGTAGGGATTGAAGACAAACCTACGGCGGACTGTGTTTGACCTTACCTCCGCTCTTTCACAAATGAAAGAACACTTCACATCTGGCGTCTTCGAAACATCAGAGTCAAAAATTCCATTAACCAAAGTCCGCGCGCGTAGTGCATGCGTATCACCAACACGACCACGCATATTGCGCATTTCCCAAAGGTCGAATTCCTTTTGTCGGAATCTAGCAACACTCACGGTCAAAGAGAACGAGGGATCGGCGTGGAGCTGCAGGGAACACTTTCACGTTTTCTCCCGACATGATGGGTTCCATGTTGTCCTCTAGCTTTATGCAGTCCAATCCGGGCTCTGCGTCAAACGCGTTTTTGTGGATAGGAAAGAACCCAAAGCTGTGCAACTGGAGCCCTTTGATAGACAAGGCCGTCAGCCGCGTCGTGTGGGGGAGCTGAACAATGGAGAAGCACAAATTAGCTGGATTCACATAATTGCAGTGGTTCCTAATTTTCTTTCACGGCGTGCGCTTCAGGAGTTTCCTCATCACGGTGTCTCTGAACTAGTTGAATAACCGGCAATTTGTCGAGTAATTTGACGCAAATCGACCATTAACAAGTCATCACGAAATATTGTATAAACCAATACTGAAATAAAGCCCTTGGCTAATAAGATGTTCCAGATTCTAAGAATTCAAGCGTGCGCGATGAAAGGCCGAGGATGAACGAAAAAATCATTCTAAATAAGGAATTAAAAGTCCCTAGCGATATTTTCATGCGCCTTCGAATGAAAACTTCAAGAGGCCGCGCCAAGGAAAGCTTGAGCTACGGCTGGGCGGGCGAGGCACAAATCCAGCAGCACACCGCAAGCAGCTGGGCAGGTGCTGACGCTTCAAGTCACGACTTCACTTCTCTTGCAAGTGATACGATGTATACAAACTAACCGAACGGCTATTCCTATTCCATATACCTAGCTCCATTTTGCGACTAGTTGAAGAAGTTTATTGATGTGTAATTATTTCAGAGATATCAACCAATTAAGGTTGTGGTATACCTAGTCACCGCCCTTTATTTTTGAGGATAGCTTTGGTAACTGAACGAAATATAGTGCTGAAGGAAATATTGCGCTAACCGTCTCGCTTTATGGACATTTGTGTACACGAGAAATTTTGAAAGAAACCAAGCATACGAGACTTCATTTTAGACGTAGTCCAGGAATGGCGATTACGCCATACGGCATCATCTAGGCTCGCTAAGGTGCCATATAGCCTGCTGAAGCAGGTCTGCTAAGCACACCTTTCATCGGAAACGACCGTTTTATAGCTCATAGAAAATTACCTTCAGCTTCCTACCTAAATACCCGAAGAGAACTATTCTATTACCTGCATCTCTATCTTGACACCGTGCTGCATAGGCACGACTTTTGGGTGAGGGTTGGTCGGGAAAAGTTGGCGAGGCACCTCTCCGTACATGGAAATTGCTTCTTCCCATGCCCGCGAGTGGTCCGCTGTCAAATTTTCAGGATACCCCTGAAATTGTTCAATGCGCTGGTAAGGTGAATTCCATCCGTCTTTCCAAGGAGGTAAACTTAGCACGATGGAAAACTACGCCCAGCTTGTGACGACACTGAGCTAGTTTTAACGTAGAAGCAGTGGGGTCATAGGTAAATTTCTTGAGTTTCCTTGTTCAGGCCATAACGAAGCCATGAAAACATATTGAACAGAACCTTAAAAAAGAACGTTTATTAACTAACTAGTTTTACTGTTGGGTTTTCAATGCCTTGTAACTACCGTGGTGAGGGATGCGAGGAATGTGTGGTTTAAGCTTCCTTTTCCAAGGGAAGCAGTCCCTGGTTACGTGAAATTCCATACCTCAGCCGGGATTTCAACCCTAACGCGCCAGCTGAGAGGCTATCACGCTAACCAGTACGCCATGGAGCCCGATTAGCATCATCAATAGCATCAGAAGACCTCGGAAGACTAACAAGTGCATAGCTTTATAATCCTGGACTAAAATTGGCGTTACAATGTGTTGAGTAGCAAGTCCTAAGTTCGTATCGAATGAAACAAACGAGGAAAGTAACACATGGGCTGAATGGAATTGGACTTTCAAGATGGAAAGCAGAATTAATGGAGGTTAAGTTACCTATCCTGACATTTCACCGTACCTGTGGATGGTATACATTGATCGCGGCTTCAGCTCTGTCACCGGTTTGCTTGAAGCCGAAAATGAGGTCAATCCACGACGGCAAGTTCTCGGTGACGTGAGAAGATTCTAGAGCAGCGCGGTGGCACAGCACGAACCTGATCAAGTAGCATTGTATGAGCACAACTTAAATATTACGTACACAACTTTAGGCTTGATTCAATGAAGCGCATATTAGCTTCTGTTTGGATCGAAGCAGCAAGTCTAGGATAAAGGTACGATCTACGATGGCGTAAAGAATTCGTAGTGGTACTTTCATGCTGCAACGGTTCGAATACTTAACCACTGAAAATATTATTCCGCGGGATCACCAGCGGACCAGATAAACATTGATAGCTTCAAAAGCAAGAATTCAAGCTAGGGGGGAAAATTATAATGGTTCATATCAATATTGGACTGATATTTTGGCTTAGAGTTCATCTTTCGCTAGAAATGAAAGACAGAGGTCCTGTTTTAGGTCTGAGGAAACTGGACATAAACTCGTGCCGGCAGATTAGGACTGGGCGGGTGTGCACGGTGCCGATTCAAGAAGCTTGTGCCGTCTCGGATCAGTCACCTGACAATAGCGGAGCTCAAGTCTAAGTGGTATAGACCTTCCTAGCCACCCGGAACGGGATTTCGTGAGAGCCAAGAGAAAAAGTCATTTAATACGGTCTGCCGAGAACGTAATATGTACCACATCAAATTCATTGCGCATTGAAACGGTACGTCAAGAATGAAGAAAGGACTAGATCACCAAGAATGGGAGAAAATTCAAAAGCAAGTGGGGAACCAAGATCCAACTTTCGAAAGCCATTTATAGCCGGCGTAATACATCTTCATTTTGTTTGCATCGCCAGTCCTCCTAGCATACGACAAACCAACCCAAGTTCATCCTCGTTTTCATCCCATGGCCTCCTCTATGAGGTTTCTTACTCGCAATTTGGATGCCTTCCTGGCAGACTTCACACTTTCACGAAAGTTTATACAACACAAGTTGAGGCTAACGATGCAAGCACGCATGCAAGAATGACAGAATGGGTAAATTTATATTATCGAGGGTAATAACCCTCGATCAAAGGCCCCACTAGTTTACAAGCCTTCACGGTATACGAGCTCATAGCACTTCCTCTTCAATAATTTCAATTTAAAAGACTCTATAGACCGGAAATATTTCACAAGAAATCACCACGAGTTTTGTGCGTTACTGTGAAGTGCACGGAATAAAATTGCTACACATACTTCACCGAGCGCCTAACGAAGCTCCGCCACTCACATCCTGCGGTCGCCGTGACACCATTTAGGAAGGAGGACGTGGTCCACCAAGGTGCCGTCACTCAGTGCCCTTAGGTCGAACCGCTCTCCATTGCAGAACATCTCCGGTAAGTAATACATCTCTGGGATAGCTTCTTTGAAGTCCGCGAAGGTGTCTTCCGTGATGTTTTTGTAGGTTTGCTCCAAGTCCTTGAAGGTACGCGTGGGCTCGTCGAACTTTCCTCCTTGGAAGTGCAGGAAATAAAGAGTGAAGGGCGGTAGCCTCACCAAGTAATTCGGCACAACTACACAGTTGCTGTAGAGGCTGCTGTAGTGGAACTGCAGGCCATGAGGCGACATGTCTTTGCTCTTCTCGAAGCGCTCGACAAAGTAACGTTCACGGTCAGGCGTCTGGGCAGGCATAGGCTTCGAGAGATCTCTGTACGATTTAGGGTCTGCAATATTCAAGGTTTCAGAAGAGTAGTTCGCCAGCACGTACGGAAAAACGGGGTACTGGTTAAGGTCATTGTAGGTGCGGCCGGCGATGGAGTTCAGAGCCATCAGGTAGTCAAAATTGCTCATGCGTCTGTTTCGCCAAGCTTTTGTTGCCTCTGTTAGGGACACCTGCATAGGAATTTGGGGAGGTAAATTCGCCGCTCGTAAAAGGTGGTCCACGATTGAATTTCGGTCGCTTTCGCTGTCGCATACAAAAAGCCACGACCTCCGGCTCGACAGGTGAACTTCGAAAGCAACTTCTCTCAAGCGGTAGCGCAACGTTCTCACCTTAGCCATTTCATTGGGTGCAATATATAAAGACGATTCAACTTTGACGTCGAGTTTCTTGCCGTAGCTGCACACGGTTTTGACACCTCTGAAATATATACCATCTGCAACGAGGATAGTTCCAGGCCAGTCTATACCTGGCTTCACAATCCAGCCTTTACAAGTTATTTGTATGTTCACGGCACCATCGCTCCTGTCCGAGCGGAAGAAGGAAGCTTTATCTCCATGTAGCAAATTGGATCCGTCACCGAGTACCGAGTAAAGAGGCTGATGCAACTCTGGAAGGTAGTCTTGCTCATCCGGGACGTCACCGGACGCCTCGGCTCTCTTTTTCTGCATAATGAACTTCGGATGGACTTTGAGCAGCGTGCGGCCGAGCAGACTACGAGATTTGTCGTAGTTCTCGCAATCGAGCAGCTCCCACCAAGAAGGAACGCTGCCACTCCACGGCGACTGATCGCTGAACGCATCAGAACCGAGTTGCAGCCACTTCACCGTCATGTCGTGGTACATCTGATCAGATCGAGCGATTTCATCTAGCACTCTCTTCTTCAGATTAGCATGCATTACCAAAAATTTATTGAACACGTTGGAGATTTTCTTCCTGTGCTCTTCATGCTCCCTGACTGCCGCCGCTACGCAAGTTTTTACGTCCATCGACACTGCTTGGTCTGCCAAGTATAACCGGCGCTGCAAGTGATCTTCCATAGCGGCCTCTGGGTTGGAGGTCCTGGTATCGTCTCTGTATAACGAGGGTCGACCCACTGCCTCGAAGGCAGAAATCACTCTGTCACAGTCCGAGGAAGACAGCGAGCCAGGCTGCAACTTCTTGCTCTTTTTCATAAGGTAGTGACCCATGACGGAAAACAGCTGAAAGTACAAGCAATCGTTAAGTCTCAAGTTTAGAAGTGGCAGCTCATAATAAAAGTTGAGCTCAAAATTTTCATGAAGGTGTAAGAGTTCAAATGAGACTATCGCGCTTAATGCAGAGTCATCTCTCACTTCCGTATAATTTAACGGCAACCACTTCAGCTTCACTAATATTCACAGCATCAATTTAAATGTACAGCACAATTCAAGGATTTATTAAGCCTGGCAAGCTCATGATCAACTAATTTCCACACTTCAGAATAAATTCATTCGAGTTCAATAAGCCATTTACGAATCGCCCAGAGATGACAAGAAAATGCTCTACGCGAACCTTGCCTGGCATCCGCGAGTTGCCCACAAATTTCCGCCTGCTAACGAGTGCTGTAGATGGCTACCCCACCCACCTGAGAAGACCGGTCGCGACAGTAGATGAAGATGGTCCGCATGGTGCGCGGGTCCCTAACCAGTCTCCTGAGCACATCCGAGAAGAGCGAAACGGGCGCGCTGGGCGTCACCACCAGACACAGCAGCTCGGGCAGCGCAGACCTCATCTCCAGCTCGTACTCGCGACTCAGAACCTCAAACTGGTGACTCGGCTGCAGTGACGAGCAATGAGGTATTACGAAAATAGTGTCTGTATGCTTCGATAGTCTCGCAATATACGGAGGGCATGTTCAAGGAATTTACGGATTCATACGTTTCTACTGTGAAGCTTCTTGAACGTCATGAAGCTATACAAAAATGTTTCTTTGTAAATTTTGCTGATTCTTACATGTTATATCTCGACGGAATGACAAAATATTCATATCCATAATTTTGCAAGGTTTTTGAAGAAGCTTATCATGCTGATACAGATGAATACTGAAACCTTGGAGCATTAAGACCAAGCCGTAATAATTCTTGCCAAGAATCAAGAAGAAACTTTGCACGAGACCCTGTAGACATTTCATTGTCTGGTACTAGAGATCTTTGCAGACTTCATACGCCTCTGAAGACGCTTCTGTTGAGACTGCGCGAAGTCTAGCTAAAAAAACGAACCATCACTTCGTGTACCATCAAGCTCCCTCTTCAGGCGACAGTCTGTATTAATGCTTCGACATTTCGTACCCACCGAGACGGCTCTTCCCCACTTTCAACAGTACAGCCCTCACCAGGTGCCGTGCGCTGGAGAAGCCCAGCCGGCCCGAGTGCGAGGTGAAGTCGTCCCAGGCGACAAGGAGCTTCCTCTGCAGGTCGAAGAGGAACAGCGGTAGCCCATGGCACAGGGCGCCGTTGAAGCTGTTGGCGCATCCCACCCAGTCTGGGTTGGAGAAGATGGTGCCATGGTATCATTTTCCCCCTCGGCCCTTAACCGTATGAAGTCTAGTATTCCCTGGTTGAACGCTAGGGAGCCTAGTTTCAGTTTCCGATTCTTTACATTTCGTTCAAAGAAGAGACGAATATGATGAATGGGAATGACTGGCTAGCTGGCCGCAATAACGTCGCAAAAACTATCTGGGCGTTGAGCGAACCATTCGATGTTCATACAAAGTTCAATTTACGTGAAATGGTTCATCAACCACACATTATCAATCTAGTTTTATTTCATGAAGTAATCATTGCCCCGAGAAAACTTCCTTCAGAACTCTACAAATACAAGAATGCTTCCAGTTCCGCTCTAAACTATAATATTAATCGCCGATATTTCTACCCTCAAACAGTGTTTTGTACCAATAACTCTGTGAAGCGAAAGTGTCTAAATTGAAGGTAGAAATAAAACTCTCGGACATCCCGGCCCCATATGGACAGCTAAGCAAAATGGTCTCAGGAGCTGTAGCACCATATACTTCGGCCAGAGCATTACTACGTTCGCCGTTCGGTTTAGAAGTTCAGCGATGGCAACTATTTCAAACAAAACCGGGGCTCAATTCTTACTTCGGCATTAGGGTGTAATTTGAGGCTAATATATTTTTCGTTCACAGGATTCAATTACCCCCACATGCCTATAAAGCTAGTTCAACTTTCTAACGACCAAATTTTCGCCATTAGGCTGCCATTAGCGTTGTACGAGAAAAAATTTGTAGTCTCGTGTATCTGTAATTGGAAAATGTGTAGCTGATCAGAAAATGTAAGCATGAAGACTTTTGTCCTCATGGCCACCAAAAGGCTAATGGCAAATTAAAGCCATTATGTAATTGAGGGAAAAGAAACCTCGTCGTTTGTATTCATTACGCACAAAATGAGAGCCCCTCGACTGACTGAAGCTAAATCTACACCCTGCCAACCAGGACAGGTGAACAAAAGTGGCAACTCTCACCTAGTTTAAGGAGATAGTTCGAGGTCATTTTGAGGACTCTGATGGTACGCAACACGAAGGTCTTCTGGTTGGGCTCTACGGCCTCAATCGCTGACGCCAGCTGGGGCGATACAGGCATCAAGTAGTCTTCGTACTCTCTGTGGGTCAGAACACAAGATCTGCATCATCACTGGGACAAGTCTACGCTTGTGTTTCACTAGTTTACGTCAAGCCGGGATAAATTTTCTGCGAATTATTCAAGTAGGAGCAATATGCTCTACGCTTCCTGCGCCGATTCAGTTCTTCTCGGCGAAAAATCTATTAATCTGTGGCCAACATAGCAGGAAACTTCTGTTAGTGTGAAATTCCCTGGCCGCATCCAGTCTGTCTGAAGGAAGCGCAAAGGGACTTTAGCACACCTAGAAGGAACATGGATTCTATGCACAAGTGTGTTCACTCGCAGGCTTCCTTGCTGATAGAAAATTTAAAAATGAAGGTTGAACAAGAATTAAAGGATTAAAATTGAAAGGAGCAAAATGAGCACGCAAGGCGAAAGTCTCGAAGGCCTAGCATTAGCCAAGACAACGCAACAGTGACCTCCTGGGAACATCAGTCCTAAGATAGGATAGAGAAAAGCAACTCTCCTAACTCCATTGCACATGGTCTATTATATACCCAACAGCATTCCAGGCGATAGAAGTTTCCATGAAAACTTTATTTGAACTCTCTTCCTCCCGGAACTCACGATTTGACATCTGCGAATAAAGCAAGGCTGCGATGTTCCGTTTCCTCTGCAACCAGAGTTCTGTCGCGCTTCTTGGCCAGTCTGAGGGAGAGGAGAGACTTCGAGAGAACTTTGCTGCTCACGACCATCATGGCGCGCAAGAGGCACACCACGGAATTTATTATAGTTCTCCCAAGAATATCGACGGCTGCTGTGCGCGTTTTTCCATTGCTGTTTTCGCTCAACAAGAACAACATCGTTATTAGGTCGAAACCCTTCGCAGCGAGAAGGTCATCCCCCAGCAGCAACGAGCGACACAAATCAATCACGATGTTGCTGACCGGGACGCAGCGGAATCTAGATTCTTTCAAGAAGGACTGAAGAGTGAGCAGTAACGACTCTGGGAGATTCTCCATGGTGAGAAGTCTTCCCATGTTGCAGGTTCCAACCTCCACCATGGTAGCCAGGAACACTAGCACTTTGTCCACGCATTCGAAGGACAGCCCATTAAGCTTCGGTAGCACAGCAAGCAGAGGCGCCGAGGTTTCCAAGATGTGGTTCTGCACTACAGGATACTTTAGTTCGTTACGCAGGTTATCTGTTATCAAAACAAAATCGGACGACTCTACACTGTGACCAGGTTTGGTTATCACCAGGTTCAAGCAAGCCTCTAGAAGATCGTC
The DNA here is from genome assembly GCA_014899125.1 of Orchestia grillus. NCBI lineage: Eukaryota > Metazoa > Arthropoda > Malacostraca > Amphipoda > Talitridae > Orchestia > Orchestia grillus. The sequence goes on along the minus strand of VOMN01129413.1, from coordinate 20,458 downwards.
CGAGGAGTCCTTACACGCGAACTGATGATGGACGATCATTAGTTGGTCCTTGAAGATGTTCAGATTCCGCAGGGTAGGAGCTCGCCGGCACAGTATTTGCCGGAATATCTGCAATTATGATGCACATTTCGTTAGTCACTAAAGTTTCACACTGCAACCCAAGTGTAAAACACTAGTCATCTTCCCACTTTTCCTCGTGAGAAAACTATTAGAGAAAATTCTGGCATCTAAAGATTTGGCTCCCAGCATACTATTTCTATCATCGTATAGTACAACATACAGTATCAAAGGAAAACCTATTCGCACACTGGAATACAATTACCTTAATAACAGTGGTCCTGACTGCAACAGAGCTATGGTTTGCCAGCAAAGCCAAATGATTCGGCCTCACACACTCGGTGACGTAATCTGTGAACTTTTTCACGTCTTGAACGAGCAAGAAATCGTGCAAAACGGCGATGAGGTGTCCATCTAAAGCGTCCAATTTAAGGCTCGGCCCCGCTGTCGGAGGCGAGAAAACTGGAGTCGATCGACCCGAAAATTCAGGTCCCGTAGAGCCGGTACCAGCTGAGTGAACTTCCACCAGCTCTTCTTCGGCATAACTGTAGTTAGAGGGACACGTTTGGTTGGAAGATTCATGGCCGTCCATTTCAAAACACGCCTGCTGCTCGTCCCCACTAGCATCTACCTTTGATTTACTTTCACTCTCTGAAAATTTATCGGACTTTTCTTGCACAGGCACACGATTGCCTTCGGCAGAATCGTCAATTGTCACAGATTTGCTCTGAGCGGAACAGCTGGCATCAGTCGAGGTAGGGGAGCTGCTAATAGCAGCTTCTCCTGAGCGAGGAAGGGTTGCTGCAGCAGCTGGTTGGTGGCTCACTACATTGACACCTGCCGATGCATCTTCTGAAGATTCATCGATGTCGTCTATTGCCTCGAAAGAACTGCTAGCGCTGCTGAGCCTGTCTTGATCCTCCTTGGTAAACAGGCCTTTGCCCTCTTTAGCTATCACGGAATTATCCAGTTTGGGAAACTGGCGCGTGAGCTCTTTAGTCACCTCTTCTGCTAGGTCAATCTGAAAAAAGAAACTTTCATAAACAGTTGGACTTTGAACCTTTGTGCGAAGCTCTGGTTATTCGAGGTGATAGAACAACCGGCCGCTTCAGCGAGCAACAATTTGATGCGCGGGAATTTAAATTGGTAAGTTCGGTACTCAAGGGGTTCTCGGGTAACGTACCTACAATTCCTCGAAGTTGAAGTTTACTAAGTTAGATATTCCACATCAAGTACATAATTTATACTAAACTACAGCATAAGCATTTAAAATTAAGGGAACTGGTCAAAGTTCTGAGCATCAGATTCGAAATTTGATGAAATCTATAAGAAAATCCATCGTTCAGACGCAATGCTAACTTTGATAAACTAACGCAATGCGCTTAAAAACATTTCGATTAGTAAATCTCGTCGGTAATCACGGTCCACTATTCCAAATTCTCTCAGAATTTATTAGAAGACTTACCTCCAAGATGTTTCTGATGATCCTCTGCGTCTTGGAAGACTCTGCGAACGTAGGAGGAGAAAATAGTCAAATGAAGACTTGCTCTAGCCGAAAAATAGTTGGGCTGCTATTCCCGTCCAATTTCACACCTTTAGTGCCGAAACGATCTAAAATATCATGGTGCAACGCACTATAGGTATCCGCATCGCATGCTGTGCGTGCGAATTTTAACGGCTTTTACAACTGCGTTATCTATAGCTCTTCCACTCGAGCGCCATCTATATTCCAACCATTCATTCCGGATTATTTCCAATCAAGTACGAAGGAATTCAACGAAATGAACTCTCAAACTGGTCTGCTGACTTCGTTCTTTGCACTAAATAGAGAACGCAGCTTCCCTTCACATTCCAAAAATTTATAAAATTTATAAAATAAATCCCATGATTTAGTCTTTACGCTTTTCTAAAGATCTCTCGAGTTTGGACGCATGATCGCCTATATCTGGCTATTCATGGGAACGCGCCTGAGTGGAATCAAGTGCTCACCGGCGAGCTTCGAGCTCGAAGAGTAGATCTTCAGGAGCCTAGAGGTGCAGCTCTCTGCGTGCCACACCAGAGCCCGGCAAGGCTCGACCCTCAGCACCAGGTAGTTGAGCAGCTCCCGCACCGTGCCCTGCAATGCCAGTTACGTGTACCGCAAACTTCGAGCACAGATTTGTTTTACCGATGAGCCGTATGCAAGTAGCAGAAGTATTCCTAGGCACATACGCAATTAGAAGCCATTAGGCTTAATAAGAATCTATGGTAGCATTTTCGTGAAATGCTACAGCAAGGATTTATTGGTCTACTAAGAATGGTGTATATAACTTCTGCAGTAGAGGACAGAAGCGCATCTTTACAGGAAACTTGTACAAAAGCGCTAAGTTTCATTCCAAGAATTTATTCCTCGGGGCAATGGGACCCACAAGCGGGTCACATCCTTTGAAACTTTGAAACTTAAGCTGCCGCTTTGAACTTTTGTGGGCGCGGCCGCAGAAGGTCTCTGCGTTGATAACCTTCACACTATTCGAAGTACCAAAACTTATTCCATTGGTGTATTCAAGTGAAGACGCATTCGCTTCAAGAAAGTACGTGGGTGAAATTTACTTTACCAATTTACTTTCGAATGTTTTAAGGCCTTTCTCGGGCGAATCTAGAAGCCCAATGCTTTTGAAGTGGAGTTTGACGACCATTAGGACTTGCAAAGAATCTGGTCAAGGTAATGCAATGCATCGGCAACCAAAAGTCTGCCAAAACGTTGAGTTCGCCCTGAATATTTCAGAAGCAAAGTTGCCTCCGCTACACTTCACCTATTGTACCTACTTCGAATCTCGTTGAAAGACTGGTTGCCAATTAAGAATTTATCTATTCAACCGACATCCTGAACCACGTCCATAGTTCTCGGGTTTAGTTTTCATTATAAGAAGGATGATCTAGTCAGTAGGGGAGGCGGCGTTAGAAACTATAGTACTTTAAGCACAGCGGAAATGCACTGTTAATATTCTGAAGCCAGTGCACTGAAGAGTGGGCATTTAACTTTGAAGCAAGTTTTCACCGGACCTCTTAATATAGGGCCAGTGCCTATGTTCAGCAACGTAGCACCTAGGTGTCCAATTTATTATTATTCTCCCTACTGTTGACGAGCAGGTCAAGGACTGCTGAGCGCACACGCTTAAATTCCTAAGCGTGGTGATAACATCTTTACTTCTTTACTCTTCGTAAAATTCTTCGGACAATGTTACAGTTACAATTTAATTTTACTGGCGTCAGTTCAATTTACCGACTTATCAAAGAACCAACTGTGCCCTAAACTTCTTCAGACTATTTGTCGAGTTACGGACACGTTCAAACATCTGCTATAGATCGAGTCTATTTCAAGGCCTTTTTACACATGGAACTAGTCTACGTTAGTGTAACCTCAAGAGATCTAGGAATTTTAGCACAAGAGGGTGCGTTTACACAAGGGAATCTCTGGCATAGAAACTGCCATTTTATCGAGTATGTAGAGGAAGTAAAGACGAAGTGGGTGTAAAGATTTCAAAATTAGTCAAGTAGGCACGAAATACAGAAATCCTGAACTGTTCAGGAGCCGAGGTAATCTAATTGAAAGCAAGAAAATGAGTGGAAGCGATTTAGCAGATTCAGTGGGGAAACCGAGAAACGACGCCAACGCATTTGATGGACCGAACTATTTTTCCGCCCGGAACTTTTAGCAACGAAACCTACAATATTCACCAAGGGTCTACGGGAAGCAACAGTGGCTACACTTTTACTGTTTTAAATCTTTGCGTAACTCCTATCGAAAACTGGCCGATTATGAAAATCGAGTTCAACCAATACGAATGCAAAACTTTCAAAATATTTCAGAGGCTAGAGCTCCCTCACCACAGGCCAGCGAGGCAGGGAGAGCTGCGAGTCCCTGTGCGGGTGCACAAAGCAGAGGAGGGTCGCCTGCAGCACGCGGGGCATCACCTGCATCTCTGACCAGTCCAGCACCAGCAGCTCCTGCACACATTCCAAGCGTTTTTGTTTCAGACTTTTTAACTTATTCCCAATGCACTGCATTGATGATTTCCGTCCAAGTTTTGATTAAAAAGGTTTCGTGGCCAAAAGCTAAATTTGTTTATATATAACAATCTCGCTGAAACCCGAGTACCAAGTAGTTTAAATCTGTAGGTATACAGCCGATTTACGTTTAACTTCAGTCTTACATGAAGCTTCATGAACAAGCATGCCCTTCACGCACTGATATTTTGAGCGGATCTTTGTATGTCCCAAACCAACCCGTGGTTAGATTGGAAGGCGTCCATGTTTAAAGAACATGCCTCTCTCTTAGCCGCGCTGGCTTCCACAGCACCTACTGCTTCTGCAGACTTTCGTGCAAAGCGAGCTATCCATTTACATCATTTAGTAGGTCTTTCGTCGACTGGCAGGCACGTTTCGCCATCCAAAAAGTTCCCGCGCAACTCTGGCACCATGAAACAGCCAAAGTTTCACCTCTTGGCAAAAATTTTCCCATACCTAGACCGAAGTGCAGCGAGTCACCTGCGCCATGTTGAGGAGCAGATGCAGAGCATTGATGCGATGCAGCTGCCACGCGTTGAAAGCGCACACCGAGTTATGGGTGGGGTGTGCCAAGAGGCCGATGGTGCGGTGGAGGACGTCCACGCTGTGGCAGCAACCGTAGCACCAGTCCACCACAAGCCTGTGCGAAGGTCTCTACTTTACTAGTGGGTTCCGTAGCGAGAGCATAGATTGCTACACGTCAGTGGCAGACTTGGTTGCGCCAAAAGAGAAGGGACCATTTGGCATCTACTAGAAAAGAGGAATGTATACAGAAGGTGTGTTCTTAAGCAAGATCTCTTGCACATAGAAACTGCAGTTCAAGAATGACTTCTAAGAATAGAAATGGCGAATAAGGCATTAACATTGAAAGAAACAAAGTGGGCACGAAAGCCTGTAGTCGCCAAGGCTTATCTAGAACCGAGATAAGTTAACAGTGCCCCTAGGGTTCACAAGCTCACACCCTGGTGTATCTAAGCTTGACTAAAGCCATCTTTACCCTATTGCATATACCATCCTCCCATAGTAGTCTAAATCTGAACCCAACTTCGATAACCTTTGAGGGAATATTCCAGGGTTTAAAAAAGCAGTTTTCTACTCAAGGAATCTTTACTTTAGCTTTCTTTCGCACGGCTGGAATCAATAGTTTGTGGTCCGACTCTCAAAAAATCTATTTTCAACGCGTTTCAAAAGTTCAACAATTTTGGCACTAGCAATACTTCGTCGTAACTTATAAATTTTCAGTCATTTTCACTGAAAAGCATGACCATACGTTTTCCATACTTCGTTACCATTCCCCACTTGTGTAAATTGTACAGTAATCTAAAATTCTATAGATCAAAACTGTCCGCAATAAAATTCAGCGTCTCTGAAAACTTTATTTCTGTACGCCGAAACTCTAGGAATGGATTCAAATTCAACATTTTCAAGGTTTCGAGTACAAAAACTTTCCAGCAAGATATTGAATACTCTTAAGAGATGAACTTTGAGTACATATACCAACGGTTTAGAATGATAACCACTAGGTGCTGAGACTGCTGCACTGGAAATGAGCTGGGGAGGATGGTGGAGAAAATCAGAAGCAGGATCATGGCGAGAGCAGCTGAGGCGAGCATGAGCGCCTCAATTCATGAACAGTTCCAGCCCAGCACATGGTTTACATCATTTACTTTTGGCAATATAATGCATCGTTGGCAAGCAAATTTTTACGCTACTTCAAAGTCTTTATGCTCTTTGCGGACACCGCTGTCAGTTAAGCAGGTACGGTTGTCTAATTTTGATACATGTATTAAAGAACGTTAGCAATTTTCACATGCATAACTATCTTTCTATATCATGATTTCTATTCAAATTAGAAAGTTCTTTCAAACTAACAAATTGACCTACTGCACTCCTTCCCAGCTTCATCAATTCTGCCAACCATATGAAAGGTCCGATCACGAGGACCGCCTCCACACAAACCTCTCTGGCAGTCTCGCATCGCCGCTTTGGGAGAGCGGCTTCCTCATCTCGAGCTTCTTCAGTTCAACCCTGTGCCAGTGGGCCAAGATGGCGGCCAGGAGGGGGGCGTCTGTGAGCAGAATTTGAGGTCCGGGCTGCCTGAACACGCCGTGCACAGGCAGGTTCGAGATGGCGCTCGTAGCTGCCCCCACTTTGTCCAGAGCAAGCACGGGCTCGGACAAGCAGCCTTCCACGAGGGCCTGAAATTAAGGAAGTGTGGGAGAAAAATCAAGAATTTACGAGCGTACTCAAGTTTGAAGTCAAATTTCATATTTAGGGATACTTTGGAAGACTTTACGAGAAGGTCCAATTTCTCGTTTCTTCACAAGGCGAAAGCATCAGCTTCTCGGCTAACATTCTAACGAATTCTAATGCGCAGCAACTCTAAAATACCCGAAAAAACATTTCTGAACACGAACTCTTTAGCGCCCTTCAGCAAGGGCGATGAAGTAAACGAATAAACTTTAATAGCGATGCTCTAGAGTTTACGCTTTCCTACCACAATTCAAGCTTGCAGCACCATTTAATGTCTACGCATCACATTTGACATAGCGTAAGCTCGTGCTCCCTAGTTATAAGAGCACTGCAAATGCTTGCTTCAGCGGCAAGAATGTGTCAGATGCTCACCTTTAACAGTTCCAGTCTGGTGTCCATTTTCGGGCTGTAGAGCAGCCTCATGAGGAGCTCTGTGCCATTCATGGCATGAAATTGCTTGCCTATCTCAGGGATATGCTTCACGCACCACAGCACAATCTTTACCATCTCCGCCTGGCACCACGCTTGAGATTTCGATGCTCCACATCCTACAGAACTGTAGGACGAACTCGACGGCGTTTTGTCGGTTAGACCGGCATCATTGGCACCACCGCAAGTGGGCTCGGCACCAGGTCCGCACTCTGAAGCGGAGGACTTTGAGAAGGACAGCTCGTCGACTGGACCATCCAAGGCCCCGAAGCTGCTCGAGTCCGCTTGGCCGAAGTGGGCAATGCTGTTGTCTTGGCTGCGTACTGCACGCGGGACCTCTGCGTATTCTGTGGTGTTCAGCTCTACCACCTGTGCAGAAGACGCAAGTTTTCTCCATTACAAGGCGTCGTGCCGAGTGGCTCATGAACGTTGTGGAGTGCATAGGGTTGTTCAGGTTGGCAACTCTAAATAAGGTTAGGTGAAGGGGAGACTCTTGGGCTAAGGCCGTAGGAAAAGAACGTAAAGGTAAACTACGGGGGTAGGAGACACCCGAGGTTACCCTTCAACGTTAAACGGCAAAACCTGACTAACACGCGATGCACAGGGGGTAACAAGTTTTGCAATGCGAAAAGCAATGTACAAGAAGCGTGGTTCGTACGAAATTTTTATCGATGGCGCGATCAAGAAGTCCGTTTTACATAAAACATTCAAACAAGTCATTGAAAGGTAGAAGCTGGCCCACTTTGCGCCAAGATTCAAATGAAATTATTATACCGTAAGCTCATGACATGGCAAGCCCGATTATCTTCACGAAAGAAGATTGAGAGTCTAATGCAAAGGCATTCTGCAGTATATCAAGACTTCAAAACACGTTAAACGCTACTTTGGCCTAGAAGGCTTAGCTTGTTACATTGATGAGCGCCGACAGGGTGTGCCGCGGAAAAGTTCGTGTCAAATACTGTTAGCTTCGTTAACCGATGCCGTAGAATCGTTAAGGATTCATTTTTTCACCACTAATTCTATGTACATTTACTAAGTTGCACCATTTTGCATTCATGTGTATAGGAATGGTAACTGATTAACGACAGGCGGTTTTTATTTTGCCTAGCGCGAGGGTAATTCCAAGAAGGTTTATTAATAAAGCTAGTAAATGCGTAGTATAAGAAGGGGAAAATGAAGATATACCCATGTCTTAACTTTTTCAGTGTAATCCCAGCCATCTAGTTCTCGGTCAAAAGTTCGCGTGAAGGACACTCAACAGGAGTTTGTTACTCTTCGCCATTGCAGTTGGGCATGCGGTAGAATGCCCACCTCGCAGTCGCGATCCGACTTTTTTCATGGGGTCATTTGAAAAATGTTTACGAAGTGCCTTCACTCTACCTTACACATTGCGTTGCTGCATCATTCAGAATGCTAATTTACTTGGGGACTATCCGGAACCTAATAGAAAATCAATGTTAGGAATTGGAGATGTTTAAAGTGCCTCTGAAACAACTGTGGGTATTCGTTATAATGGAAACAGCACGTTTGTGTTCAAGCAGAAAGTATAAATTTTGATTTAAAAAGCATCTCCATTTTTCCGTTTTTACAATACACATCTATTAGTTCCGTCAACAGATTGTCTTAAAGAATTACCCTCTCGTAATGGCAAAAGCCTTCTCGTATCGTTCATCTGTTCGTTAACAATTCCTATGAACCCTTTACAATTCAATCTCATCAAAGTACATTGAATGGCGGTGAAAATGAGACCATATGGAGTTTCTACGGCTATTAATTACGGAGTTAGAGTACCTGAAAATAAGGAACTTCATGGTAGTAGACCCTGAACATGCTTTTACCGAAATGTTCAACCGTTTGCGATAAATTCAGTTCTTATCATTCAAGAAAAAATCAGCATAATTCAACATCCCAAATCCCACGTGTTCGGTCACATCTCCGTTGACCCACCCTGGCCAAGAGGCGCAGCAGCGTGGGAGCGCCCCCCAGCTGCAGCAGGGCGTGGTGGGGCACCTGGTGGTCCTCCCCCAGCAAAGGAGCGTCAAACAGGAGGCACGGGCGGCTCACCGCTGCGTTGTACGAACACCGAGACTCTGCACAGTCAGGAAGGCAGGGAGGGAGGGTGAAGCACAGTCGGCAGTATTACTTAGTAATGCCTAGTAATGGAACCGAATCTCTGTCATGACTGGAGTAATGCCTATCATTACGTAGACAGTCACGTACTCTAAATTCAGAGCAATTGGGCCGACATTTATGATTGATCAGAATCAAGTGAAAATTTCTACGTTAATATATTACAATACATTGTGGAAATACTTCATTTGCGGTGAATAGTTACTGCCAAGAGAAAAGCCGGATCGACCTACCAGGCTACTCCCAGGCATTACAGGCGTATGTAAACAACGCTGCTCTATTTTCAAATTTTCTGCACCATCACTGTCGTTTAAAATTTCTCACAAGCTGATATTTTCAAACTTCCTACAGCTTCCTCCATTTATAAGATTGAAAGCACGAGTGCTCGCAATAAATAACTCCTTGTTTCAGTTTTTGTACAAGAGCATTCGTCGCAGAGCTTATCTTTCTTTCTATTGACAATGCTGCGTGAAGTTTTGAAAGAGCTAACGGGTAAAAGCCATTATTACCTCTGAACCTCATCTCGCGTCTAGCCCAGATGGAAAGCTAACTGGATTAGCTTTAGTTTTCATGTTAACCATCATTTCAGCACAGCTAGACAGCTACAACAGGTTTGTCCAACTAGTTCGCAGTGGACAGGAAAGGAGGATGTAACCATCATTTCAAAGCTATTATAAACTGAATGGCGAAGTAATTTAAAATCCCACTGGATGCAACACAATCTGGGCCCTTCGATCGATTAGCTCAACGCAATGACTGCCCCACCAACCAGGTACCTTTGGTAAAAAGAAAGGCGCCACAACACCTACGAGACGCGCAAGCCTAGTCTACACACCAGTGAAGGTAAAATTCCAATTTACCACAACTTTTCAGTATACGTCGACGGCCGAGTTGACGTACCTTTATCTGACCTTAATCCCACTGGACTTTACGAAAAAACTGAAAATATTGGTGGTTTTGGGGAGAAACTTCACTTCGAAGTAAGCGCTGCGTTCACATTTGAGCACGGGCTACTCACCGTGAGTAGATTGAGTGGTACGTGCGTAGGACAAGAAGCTCTCCGGGGCTCTGCAGTTGTACTGGAACAGCATGGTCGGCTGCAGGGGTACAGAGTTGAGTTACATTCACCAAGGATGACTTTGAGCCATTGTTCCGCAATGGAGGGCAATGCTATGTAGCCTTGTCTACAGCTGAAGCCTTGAAATTATACTGCGAGACTTACGAAATGTATAACAGGTGTCAAGCTAAGCAATTTACCGTCCAACTCCGTTGGGAGATTCGCGAACGTGACCACGTCAGGAGCGGTAATTAGCAAGCGGAATGATAAGGTTACACCGCAAGTTCAAATCTTTCTATCGAGTTTCATAATCAGGAGAGCGGAAATAAGGTACCATCGAGCATAGCATTTAGGAACTTCAATTCACGCACTGGTGTGTTCCTACACAGGATTCTCCGCGCTACGAAGCACAAGTTAAGAATAAAGCAGAAAAGAGAATTGGCGAAGAAGGCGTAACAATGGACAGCAGCTGAATTACCAAGAACGATGAAAGTCGTCAAGGCAATAGCATACGTTAGCTGAACCTTGCCCCATTGCCAACCTGTTACCTCGGAGTGAGTACAAGAGGACGAAATGATGCAAGATTCGCAAATGCCCTGCCATCCTTCGATAAATTCTCATTGAGCAACAAGAAAATTACAATTTGAAAGGAGACTCGTTCCAACGATTCAATCGATTTCAGCTACTTCATGACTTCGGCGCAGCGAGGTAAAATTTACTAATTACATTTCGAAGAATTTAACTGACGACACTTTCAGCGTCATCTGATCAGGTCACTGAACGCCAGGACGATTCACGACCTCTTAGAATTCTTCAACGAGGTTAAAATACATTGGGTTTAAAGGAAGAAGTTTAGATAATTAATTCTACTACACGATGCTAAAATCTTAGGCTGAAGAATATTTCCAGGGACTCGCCACAAGAGGCGAAACTTTTACCTTCAGTAAAAATTTCAAGTCAACCTTTACGCTTGTGTCGTTTCAGTATCAAACTAGAATTTCAACGCATTTAGCGGTACGCGCTTACAAGTAGCGAGCTGAAGGCGTTGTGCACGAGGCCTCCCAGAGCCTCTGTCAGCGTCTTGTTGGAAGACTTGTCCCTTTTCAGAGAATACATTAATTCCTGGGTAAAGAATTTTTTGACGTGATTGCCGATTTTTTCTTTGTTCCAATTGATAAAGTTGGTGGCATCCTTGCCGTGCGCCATCAGCAGCAGGATCTTCAACTCGTCGAGGCGAGGGTACGAGAAGAGAATGAAGTTCGTCATGCAGTATGAATTGATTAGTAGATTATCTTCAGTAGGCTCGGGCAAGGGTTTTTGCATCTGAAAGAAAGAGGGATTCTGAGGTACTCTAGAATGTTACATACAACTCTACGTAGGGGGACAACAATATTGTGAACACATAGTATAAATTTAACACGTCCTCAAGAAAAAGCTTGAGTAATTCAATCGTTCGGTTGCCTTTCACAACGCCGTAATATAAATTATCAGAATTAAAATTATATTCTTAAGATTGCATCTTTCGCAAGGTGTAGAGTTTTCTCATCTACAACGGAGGTTTCTCATCGACTGCATGGACACCTCTGCTGGGATACCACCACAAATTCAGTGGTTACTTCAATTCATTTATTGTTCTAGGCTATGGAACACTATTGAAATAAAAATTTCACTCTAAATTCGTGGTACCCCAGCTAACATGCTGCAGCAATCTGCGAGAAACCTCGCGAGCGCCTTGGTATGCGTGTGGCATCTTCTACACATTAACCTGTAACCGGTCACTGTGCAGGTGGCCCGCAGTGCATTCACACGGTACGCGGAATCTACAGCGACCGTTTGGATGCAACAACAACGCGACATTGTCAATACCCATCAACAGGTTTAATATACGCTGGTACCTACCTAGCTACGGCTAGGCCACTTTTGACGTGAAATTTCAGGTCTCTAGCGAAATATCCTGCATACGGGTTGCACGTTTCGCTATAAAAAGCGGGTCTTCGCGGCACATTTGTTTCCCTAATAGAGTTGAGACCACTCGCATCATCAAGAAAATTTCTTCCATTGCTTCAGACTACTCGCATCTCTGCCCTGAACCTTTAACCTCGGGCGATACTGGAGAGCACCCGTTCTCATGAGCCGATTCACCTCAAGTTCGTTTATCGTATTTTCCGTAAAATTTTCACGGGTCCTGCTTGTTCAGTATTGTCGTTGTTAGCCGCACCCGATACGAAGGAATGCAATTCGATTATATTTTGATTCTTCAGCAATTCTGCTTATTAACCATACCTTTTCATTCCAGAAATTCAACTTACTGATGTAAGTATTAAAATCGTGCAATTAAATAGATTAATTAAGAGTAGAGACTTCTCAGCCGCGTTACCCAAGTCAGGTCATTACTATTTTATGGTGCTAACTGACATTAAAGTATCTCATTTGGGTAACATTCTGAAATATTTTATTTTACAAAAACTTGCCGTCTACTCTTCCCTTGCGTACGCACGGGTAGTAAGGCACTGAGAAACCTCGTCTAGTTAGGGCTTTCATTAACGAGGAGCTTGCCAATGCTGAAGATTCTCGTAATTTGCTCTCAACATATCAGATTTCAATCAATAGAGATACCCCTCTTAATACCTCGCTTTAAAAATGACTTCTTGCCTCGTTGCTAAAAAGCAAGTATATAAAATATAGCTACCAATTACTTTTCAAAATCTGTAGTTAACAAACTAAACCTCTAAAAACATTGACGCTAAGCATTTTGGAACACTGGCAGCGGTGCGATATCACGATACTTTGAAGGCAAGTTGTAGTGGTTCACTTGCTGTTGATAAATGTTCAATTCAATTTTTCATAAATTTTCAAAAGTTTTCGTGTGGTCCTGTGCATGCACAAGTAATTTAAATGCGGTCGTTCATTGGAAGCGGTTACAAGATAAAAATTCTCAAATCATTACTCAAGGTTCGAGTTCCTAACCACCAAGATCTCTTCTGCAGCTGAAGCTGCAAGTATCGTTAGTGCTAGATTGAAACGAGGGTATAACCTAAATCTCAATACGGCTCAACTTTCCACTGAATTTCAGAACTCCAGCACGATTACCGACAGAGCATTAGAACAGAGGTTGAGGAAGAAAAAGTACCATGGCAATGTGTTAACACTAGCATTAATTTACCGAATTGCGGTTGCCGAGAAGCACGAAGAGCGTGTCTGGCTTCATCGATCCAATCGCTTTGATGAAGACCTCCGTCTTCCGAACTTTACCATCTATGCTCGACTCCACCTGCAACGAGAAGATGTTGAATAGTTTAAAATTAATTCAATCTATCAGGCATCGGAACGCCTCTTGTAACTAATGTAAAATCTATGCAACAAATTCATGTCCAAGAAGGGGAACAAGTATGAATTGGTCCGATACACGAGAGCCCTTCAATCACCATTCGACGCTACGTCAAGTGAGCGTATTGGTCGCCAAACGTCTTTGATCGCTTCATGTTCGCATAGCATAACGAAGGCTAATATTTTTCTCACTGGAGGAAACTATAATTAAATTAGGGGACGCTGGGAGCAAAATAGGTTGACCATTACACCACGCACGTAACTTCCTATCAATACAAGGAGCAATTCACGAAGACGAATACGAGAACTCGTACAGTTATAGTGGCAGGCTTCTTCGTATTGTGCTCGGGTAAGGAGAAGGTGACGAAATGCCACCTGCTGTCCAGAAGATCGCTCCAATCCAGCTGTATATCCAGTACGGGAACGCTAGGCTCGTCTGGGCTGTTGTACGAGCGTAGTTCCACGTGACAGGCACCTGAAACGTACGGTAAGGCGAGGTGAGGAGAGGTGCGGTGCGGGTTGTACCTCTGCAACGGCTCCATCGTGCCACATGACGCCAATCTTTCTTTCACACTTAGGAAAAAGACCTCAACTTTTGTTTTGGATTATAATCGGTCATATTTCCATGTCTATTTATCGCCGATTGGCGAAAGATTGGAACTATGCTAATTATTCACGGCATTTATTCATTGTGCAAGTTTGACGACACTAGGGTTGCGGGTATTTTCATCAAGTAGTGAAACCATAGAATTGTGTACTTTCTACTTTATTTCCTGCAATTTCAAGCAATGCAGTAACTCTAGGCCCAGCGCCAGAGTGTAGTGCGCGCCGAGTGCTTCTCAGTTCATCACGAATTATTAAGGGAAACATTCAAAGAAACCATTTCGATTCGAATTTGTTCACTACGTGTTAGAGTGAACGTCACGGCTAGCAAGTTGCCATCTAGCTTGAATCACAGCAATTCTGACCTGTGAGCGAGTTCAAGAAGGCAGAAACCATGAGCTGCCTTACTCCGAAGCTGAAGAGGTGAATCTTCAAGGCATCTTCTTCGTTTCCTGAAAGAATTTTGTTCCCTTCAGTGCATAATTATGTTAATATACATGCCAATATACGCGTTACAGCTTTACACGAATGATCCATTTTTCTAATAGTCCAGCTACTCTCGTATAATGTAAAGAGAATTGCAGCTTACCTTCTAGTGCCGACAGGTTTATGTGTTCACCAGGCCTGCGAAGAGAAAAGAGTATAAGCGAATTTATCACCTTCCGAGTCCACTATATATTAATAACATTGACGGTTATCAACTATTATTTTGATGCAAAACTTTCGAGCTTTTTCATGGTATTCCACGAACTTTAGAAAAAATGAGCGGAGTTATTTTTGACGAAATATAGCGACGTAAGTCGCTCGTTCCTATGAAAACTGAACAGCATTAGGGGACGGCTGGCTAGAGTGCATCAATAATGTTCACGGGTAGAAATTCTGGGCGAGAGAACGACTCTTGTTTAATAAGTATTGGTTAACAGACAAGATTCAATTTCAAGCACGTGTTGTTAAAGACCAGGGATAACTTTATTAACGAACCAGCCTCGGAAGTGTGCGCTACAGGACAAGAACTCGGGAATGAGTTGTCGTATTGCCGACAAATGTTAGTCGGTAAAGGATTCCCTAACCGTTTAGAAGATAAATTTAAATATTGACCTAATTCACGAATAACTGAAAAAATAATAACAGGTTAACTATAAACTATGAGAACCAGATGAGCGGGTCCTCTGAGGAATTATCAATCACAACGTTCACTGCACAAATGATACCGATAAACTCTACTTTGATTTACCACAAAGATCTGAATAAAAAAACTATAATGACTAACAACTTATTACCTCAATCGTCTTCAATCGACCAACGTGGTGTACCGTTTTCAATGCCCGAATGAAGGTTGCGAACTTCATTCCACTGTACTGTACATTACATCGGTCTAACGAGGATGACTCAGTCGCCGCCTGACGTGCCACCTTGGTTCAGGTGCACCGAAGGTACACATGAATCTAAAACGCTGCACCAAACTGACCCGCCAAACGCTGGAGGACAATCTATCCTTCCTCCAGGGCTACAACGATCCTGCGAGACTTTCTGTTGGAGAAGAGCTCTACATTCTCCAAGAGCAACCCAGGTTCCAGCACCAATGTGCATGCTTTGTCCGCACGCTTCGCCTTTTTCCTGATTCGAGCGTCAAATGTATATTATGTTCGTATATATGATACGCGTATATTGTACTTTCGTCAGATTCTTTCGGAATTTTTAGAACGATTCAATTCTTGAAAATTAATTTGTGCAAATTCGGAAAATTTCAGCATGCCATGCCTTTAGGGAAATCTTTTCCGTCTCACGTCTACATTAAAGGTCTAAATAAGGCAAATTAAAAAAGTAACCTAAAATCGACAATAAAAACTTGTCCCTGGTCTTCAACAAGATGTTCGAGACAGAACTTTTTCGCTACTTCTACAAGATTCAATTTATAGATTTAAGTTTCATTACAACATAACAAAACCAGAATGTCACCAACTCAAGAAAACTTGCTAATTTCATTATCATGAAAGTGGATTCCTTTCAACCCTTTGAAGTTACCAGGTTTTTCTCAAGGTAACAAATTTGCTAGTCATTTATCATTTGGTTTGCATATTCCCCACAGCTTCGAGCGAAACGAGGGTGAAATTTCAAGACAGTGCCACCACATCTTTCATTACCCAGATCCTCAATGGGTTCAATTGCTCACCCTCTGGAGGGGTGCACCTGGCACCAGAAGACTGCGGTCGTGCAGTCCTTCACGGGCGTCCAGTTCGACTCGCTCTGCCCGAACACACAAGCCACTCGACAGCGAGTCATGCCCGAGTTCACGTAACCTGAAATGCGGAATTCACTGTAAATTTTGTCTCTTGCTTGGACTGAGGCTTGGCTAGTAACGCTTCCAGAATAGGGAAACTAAATATTTTTGAATTTATTTTCTGCGAGCGCAACACGTCCCTTTTAAAAAGACGCCACCTCTATAACAAGGACAATCTAACCACGAGCCCGCTTTGTTAGCAGTACAGTGGAGCAGTGTACGATGAAGAGGTTACGCCGCGTCAAAGTTGTGGCTGAAAGACGTCTTAACCCCGAATTCCGTTTTTAACGAGTTTATTTCTCTTATTCCCGAGTTTTTAATATTTGGCCCTCCTACTTCCATCCTTCGTAAATTCAACGGTATTACACGATTTTGTATTTTGTTCTTTAAAGGAATAATCTTCATTGGAAGACCTAGACTGAAGTGCGCTGAATCGCCCCTGAACGAAATCTACACGTGTATTATTCACGAAATTCGAGTTTCCGCCACTTTGGAAATTCTATTCAATAGGATCAAGTCGGAGGTCTTTCATACGATGCATGAATCCCTCTTTTGAGGAAGGGACAACTAGCGTCAAGCAATTGTGCTAATCACGGCAGTGTGGGCAACGGAACTGCAAACGTTTTCCAAATCCTTTCAACTTTTCCACTGACAGCATTCTGCTAACCCCTAGACAACACATTCATCGAGGTTCGACGCAGTGATGAGTCGGAGGATATCTAGATACTTTCACCTCAATTGCTCCCTTGATTTGTTGAAACTGCTCAACGAACGCCAACTCAATTCGCCTAAATTTCATGAAGGCCGTGAACCTGCCAAGTACGATCTCTTGCTACGGTACAATACAAGCCCTTGGGGAAACAAACTTCGCTTGACGAACGCCTTTGACGTTCGTCTGTTCATATGAAATTCACAACCTTCACAAAATGCCTTCACAAAATGATTTCCGTAACACCAACTACATACTCGTGTTCATGTAGCTACTGTAGTGAACGCAAGGTGTCGTTAAATTCGGAAGTTGGAACGGCGGATAACCGGAAATTAAGCCGAAGTGTTAGGACTATCGCCCAGTAACAGAGGAATGTCACTTTAATTATATTGCTTCTAGACCAAGCACGTTCACCTACATTAGACTCTGTATTCCACAGATTTAACGTACAGGTTTCCGATCACCTAACTTTTTCAAAGAACGCCTATGCTTTGCGATTGTTAACCATAATGCATCAAGTTTGCTTCTATAAAATATGTTGACATATCAAAAAAATCATTTGGTATGTCCATTGCATCAGAAATAGAATCCGCGATTTTAAATTTCGTCTAAGTACCTAGACTAATGCAATTCCGCCAAGTATATTTCGAGAAGCCATGGAGCCCTTAAAGAGAAGTTAAAGATGCTCTTCTACTTCAATGCCAATTTACACTCAATTCGCTAAAGATGTGTAAAGGCACTGCGTAATCAAATTTTCTACTGCTAATACTCGTCAGCATCGTTCTGACAAGGCAAGAAGACCTCGTGGGCACGAATGTGGACGCCATGCACCGATGGGGTTGGTCGAGGATCCGACTACAGCAAGAGGCTGAGTCGTCGATCGGACGACTTCTTCGAGCGAAACGCGTCAAGCTACAAGAATGTAATGTCAAAGACACCACGCAGTACAAGTTGCCTTCAAGGCACGACACAGGTCTACAGGCTCACCCATTTCTCTGGCGAAAGCTCGACGCTGCACGAAACATTTTTCGCCGGCAGAGAGTTGCTGAGCTTTGGAGACCAAGCCATGAGGAGGCACGGGTTCAGTTCCGCATTTACTGGTACCGTTGTCTGTGTACACTGTCCAAGTCTCTTCAGGGGGCGGAGACGAGTTTAGGAGGTCGTCCCACTTGAAGGGCCCGAACACCAGCATCGTGAGAGGGACATTCGCCGTCTTTTCGAGTAACTTGCGCAGGGTACGCAGCAGCGAATCCTGACATGGGACAGTTTGTGTAATCATTACAAGAACGTTCATGGAAATTATCAGAATAAAACGTTCATGTATATCCTAGTACTTCGAAGTTTTATCGACTAGAAAATGGAGTACGTGTGCGATATATTCAAGGTTCCACCATTCGACAGTTTCACCCACTTCAATTCTACAAAACTTGAGTACTGCAATTCGCGCTGAGTAGGACTTGCGCACGTAAGCACGTTCTTACGTATTACCTTCAAGTTTATAAGCATCGTACATAACGAAATATCTCTTGTTAAAGAAGTCTAGTCGATTCAAGAGTTGACAGTCCGAACGTTCCTCGTGGAACGGCGACAGCAGCGAGTTTGCGAGTGTTTCTTGCCACTAAATGGCCTGACGGCCGTGACGGCCAAGATGCTCTACTGCGGTCCGAGTGGTCACGAGTTTTCCACTCAACCTTAGGGTAACCCTCCTACCAGCTGATGTTGGTAGAGCCTGCGACAGCCTAGCTGCTTGCCCACGCTACGAAGCGTCAAGTCGCGCTTAGTGCTCCGGAAACCAGGAACAAGCACCAGCCCTAATAGCTTTCTTGGTTACGGTAAAGGTAACTTCCCTTTACCTCACTCACCACTGGAGGATTGCGCCCCATGAACAGGGCCAAGAACTGTTTCAGCTCTCCGGGTGTTAGTATCAACATCGCGAGGCACTCCCACAGCTTCAGCACCAAAGACGCAACACCTGAACATTCAATTCGTACCATTTTAATACAGCCAAATCTTGGGCGCGGGTAAGTTGAGCGAACTTTAGAGAAAATTTCTGGTATGAGTGGTGAAAGATCCAAGGCATCAGAAATCATACGAGCGAATCAACATCTATATAACCTACTAGTGAGGTGGTCTCAGAAGAATAATTTCAGAAGGATTCTAAATAATTCACAGAATCACGCTACAAGCACTTCGTTTTATTACAGATCGTATAATGCCGAAAACATTGCACGAACTGGTAAACTGCAATTTTCATGCCTTAGTTACTCCCACTTTATCAGAGATTCGCGATATAGTGTAACTTGGAAGTCAGAAGAAACTCACCCTGGTAACTTGCGGAATCTTTAAGTATAGATGAGAACCCAGACAACAGAAGCTCTTTCATGCTACGTTCAACAAGTAGAAGAATTTCCGACACTTCGGAGCTCGCTCTGTACAAAAATAAAGTCTTTTCGAGGACCCTCTCCAGGCAGTTGGAGTGAGCAGTCTCTGTGTAATCAGATTCTTCGACTAATTTCTCTTCAGATTGAGCTTCAGGTTGCACAGCATCTCCAAACAAAGTTTCTATTGCTTTGGCCACAATGCCAGCTTCCTCAACGGGCGTTTCGCTGCGGTGCTGCAGCTCTCTCACAGTCTTCAATTTGGTCGAAACTTTGTTGTGATAGCGGACCATGGTCTCCAATATTAACGGGACCAGCTCTGGAAAAACTACAGTTTCAGGCCTGAAAAAATAAAATGGAATTCCATCAACTCGAGGGTGTGGTGCATGTCTCTAAATGCAAGCGCGAATAAACCCGTTCTATCAACTAATTCCAGTAATGCGTGGCGAAGACACGCATCTACTCTACAGAAGTTGGAATACTACTCCTAATTTCGTGGATCTCTCCAGCAGGTAATTGAGAACTTTTTTATGCAGGTGTATTTATCTTCACCAAGTCAAAATGGTGTACATGAAAGAGCAATTCGACTGAAGCTTTCCTTCAATAGTAAAAACTTTCGTACTTTTTGGCACATCGGCAGGACCCAGAGAAAATTCGAGTAAGAAAGATATGGCGAGAACCATGTCTGATAGATTTTTGAATTCCATTTCCAACTTTTGAATTCCATTTCCAACTTTTGAATTCCATTTCCAACTTTTGAATTCCATTTCCAACTTATGAAAATCAATTTCTATTTATGGAATAAACAGAGCTGGGCAGCGTTACTTTCAAATGTAGCGGCCGCTACATTTCGAAGTAGCGCTGCCCAGCTCTGGGAATAATATTTCCACTTATGTTGAATAATAAATAAATAAATAATAAATAAATAATAAATGAATACTTATTGTATTCATTTTGTTCCCTNCTAACTTATGAAAATCAATTTCTTTTTATGGAATAATATTTCCACCGCTCTGAGGACAAACTGTATATATTTTACAGCTTTCTTCAAATTTTATATACTGTTACCAAAGAACTTGAATGCAAATAACAGCCAAGAAATACCCTTAATATGAAATACAACAAGACATCTGAAAGTGGCCGACGAAGAATTATCGAGGCCCACAAAGAAGACAAAAATTGGAGAG
>VOMN01129403.1:0-26826 GCA_014899125.1 Orchestia grillus | reverse complement strand
TTTAGGTCTTAGAATTTAGGTCTTAGAATTTAGGTCTTAGAATTTAGGTCTTAGAATTTAGGTCTTAGAACTCCAATTATAAATAGACATCATGCTTATTGTTTAGTTCTATGGCTGCCCCGGTTATTATGTTGCAAGGGCTTTAAAAAGTGATTTTCAATATTACTGGCATATACTATATAAATGGGGTTTTCAAATCCATGACTATTTTACAATACATTTCCTAGCAACAGTTTTACTTCCCTGCAGTGCAATTTTTTGTTCTGAGCTCTGTCATTTTTCATCAACACAATGGGCAGTGACAGGTCATATATTTATACATTAAAAAAACTTCTGAAGAAACAAAAAAACTTTTTGATTCAGATCTCAACTATAAAACTAAAAATAGCAATCAAAAATTATCAAAATTACTATGCCCAAATGAACACACATTTCTTAATAACTGTTAGGTATGACAACTGTGTAAAAATCAAAATTAAATACATTTTACACATACATCTCATAAAGCACAATTATATACAATTAAAATAAAATTCAGTCTGCAGTACCTTACAACAAGGCATGACACACACAGCAATATGAAAGCAAATAAAATAGCAAAGACAACAGGTCTAAAATTCATCTTTATTAATTTAATTTTAGACCTGTTGTCTTTGCTACTTTATTTGCTTTGAGATTGTGTAAATTATTGTCACCTAACTTAATACATAGCAATATGAAATAAACCTAGAATAGAGTTTCTCACCACCAAGCACAAAGCAGCCAACAGTCGAGATGAAGCCAGAGAGGAACGAGTTGAAGGGGAAAGTTCCCACTAAACAGCAGTAAACAAACTGGATGATGCCGGTTAACAACACATAGAATAAGTATGCATCGACCATCTTCAGCTTCTTTGGGGTGTTCTTCAGGTAGTCGACATAGAAGTTGTTGAGGACCGTGGCAAGGCTGAGAGACGCACTCGATGAAGTGGCAGCAGAGGCAGCACCACTGCTTTTCTGACCAGCAACCTGAAGAAAAGATGTTTACATAAGTTTGAAATACTTTTCTGTAAATTTGACACAAAGTGAATACAGTATTAATGAAATGTCTTTGGACATGCTACTTCAACAACTCAAAATCATTTTGATGATGGTTTCTAAGAAGTTAATTTAGTTCTCTATCAATAACACCTATTCCAATGCCTCAAGCATCTAATCTAATGTTAATAATGAATTAAATATTTCATACAGCAGATTAACTTGCAATACATCTTTAAAGCATTAATAAGAGAAAGCAGTTTCTAATCAAAGAAACAAGCTAATGCAATTTATATAGAAGCACTGGTTAAATTTATGCATTTCAGTTCTAAAATAATTATCCAATTTTGAAAATTTAATGGTAGGTGTATTTTATAAAGATTGTAATTGTTACAACAAAAAGAAAAGATTTAGTTTATTTATAAGCTCAAGTGCACTACACATCATGTCACACAGGAATAGATGGACTTCAATGTAGAACATTTCAGGCAAGATGCTTACACATTTGTAGTAGGTCATTTATGGGCTATACTAGCACTGGCAGGAGCTAAGTTTATAACTTTTAAAGGTTTTCATTACTTAGCACTTTTATGACATAGCAGGAGGTAATATAAAGAAGTTTTGCAAAGAAAAAGCTAGGATGGATAAAAAAATAACAGTTTCTAAGCATCAAGTTCATCTTTACAGATCAAATGGTCTTACAAATGAAATGTTTTTCAAATTTTTTAGCATTAATGCAACAAACAATAGTAGTATAATAAATGTGTATTACAGTGGTTTGTACTTTCATCATAATCTGAAAAAAAATTTAATACCAGTGACAAAATGTTTCAATACTAAATCTGTGAGCTCAATCTAAGATCTGTTTAAATTGAAAATCGACAGAGAACATTACTTCACATTTATTCACATAATACTCAACTCTGATACTTTATAGTGAATGTATTATTTAAATGGTACTTGCAACATGTAATTTCAGAACAAATGATGTAAGAAAACAAAATGGATTGACACTAGAACTCCAACAATCACCACCCGCTGCACGAACTACAGAAGCAAATACAGTTAAATATATAATGGATTAGGAACTTATAAATTGCACTTTAACATGTTGTTAATCATTGTAATTTACCTTGTAAGCCATATTAAATAAATATTTTCCGACTACTGCAACAACACCCGGTCACTCAATGTTGTGTTTTGACGTGTGGATGAACTTAACGCAGCAGCGCTACGAAGACCGAGTTTGAAGAAAATAATTTTGGACAAGAAAATTATAATACATTCTGTAAATCAAATTCATGAATTAAAAATTCATTTTCATGCATAGTTTTTTAATTTTTTATGAAAGCAATAAGTTTTAAACATTGACGGCTTATTATTGTTTATTACTCATAATTTTGTGCAAGTCAGTTGTGTTAAACGAAACAAGCTTCGTATGCCATGCCACTTCACCAAACAACGCGAATATGTTTTTCGAAAGAAACCTAGAAAAATAATCACTTTACTAAGGATAGCAATTAAATTAATTATTTATTGTTACCAGTTTAATGAAAATTAGTTTTGAACAGAAGTAACTTTCAATTATTTGAATTGACATTTTCAGAGCATGGCTGGAGCATCCTGATTGGTAGACAGAGGTGCCATCGTGAAAAACTTTAGGGTAATATTTTAGTTTTTACGTAGAAATTGGTTGTGTCGTTCAGCGCGCAATACAAACAACGTTGAACATGCTCGAAACCGTGCTATTTAACAGGTTTTGGAGCTCAAACTGTGAGTAAACGAAATTAATCGCTCCTGAACCCAACCCACTGGAAAAATGTGCGCAATCGAAATATACATAAACAAAGTCATTTGTCTGATGTATAATGCTTACCGTAATATTGCAAGGATATTCATTTTTTGTTAAATCATGTTAACCATAGAGTTACAGCGGAATACGACGAGTATTGATGCTTTATTTAGCATAGTTTATGTTTTAATTATGCATGTTATTGATTAAAGTCGTATATTCACTATTGACGTATAATATCTATAGTGTTTCAAATTCTAAAGACAATACAATAATTTTGCACTTATATTTGACTGGAGTGCATGTTACGAGTTAAATATTTTATTTAAATATTTAAAGTGTATGTTTTCAAATCGGAAATAGATGGATATATTTTTTTCCATCGTTATTCTAGCTGTTACAAATTATTTTACTGAATTAGTCTTTCGATTAATATGCACTTAGAAATTTATCAGTTCAGAAGTACATATATATTTACATTAGCATAAATCACTGCAAATTGTGAGATCAAGCCTTCTCAGGAGATTTGAGTATCAAGATGTTTTAGAAATTAATGTAATCTGTAATTTTTAATGTTTTATTAACTTTTCAAACTTGGTGGTTAATTTGTTTAAGGATCCCTATCACAGAAATATATATGATAAAACTATTTTGATGGATTTTTGCTTGTTTGTTAATAATATTACCATGAAACTTGGTACAAATTGATATATTTTAAGATAATGGTGATTTTATAGCACATTTCACCGACTGCAATTATGCTTTTATATTTATGTATATATATGAGAACCTTTCCTAACCTAACTCTACCTTACCTAATCTAACTCAACCTAATGACACTTGATCTGACACAGAGACTTATCTTGATCAACCTAAGTAACCTTTGTTCATTACTGTTTTGAAATTAAAGAAATGCCAAAGTGTTGCCAGAATTCTGTATTGGGGGTCTTAAAGTTAAAATTAACCAACTAGGCTATGAGCATTTGAAATTTATAGTATAAAAATTTTACTATGTGAAATAACTGGACTTTTACCCTTTTACTAGAGATCTTTTCCTCCATCTTGTTTAAAACTCATTTTTTTTTTAATTTACTCAGTTATAAAATGTGAAATTGAAAAAGGGGATCTATGTTTCCCATGTTTTCAAAAGAGAAAATTTTAAAATTTAACTGAATACTATGTTAAACCAATTTTGAAAAATTCTGCACTTCTTATTTTATAAATATTTGGTATAGTAGTCTATATGAACTTTCTTATTTGAGTGTTGAAAAGTTTTCAAAATATATAGGAAGTAAAAATTAATAAAGAAAATATTACTTCAACTAAACACTTAGGTTTGCTTCATATTTTTTGTTTATTTCGTGAATTTAATTGCTACCTTATGATTATTTAGTGTTGAAATGAAAATTGAAATAAATTTTGTGAAATGCTTAACTAGAGTTGTTCCTAAATGAAGGAACACAAGTACATCATTTTTAACAAGCTTCTATTATTCCTATTTACTTCAATTTAAAGATCAAGTTCCTATGGTAAATTTTGGAATAAAATATTTTCTTTATATATTTTACTTTATGCTGCTACTTCTAGTATTTATTAAAATTTCAGTGTTAAAAGCATTATTGTCTTATTTTTTAACTATTTCTATATTTATCAATAAATTTGAATTTACTTCATTTTTTCCAGATTTTTAACCACAACACAAATTAAAATGGCTGGCACTATTGCCAAAATTGATTTGTCATCTGAGTCCTTGAAATCCCCTGTTGGAGATCCCGACCATGTTCAATATATTCCTTGTCACATAAATTTTGATGGT
The DNA here is from genome assembly GCA_014899125.1 of Orchestia grillus. NCBI lineage: Eukaryota > Metazoa > Arthropoda > Malacostraca > Amphipoda > Talitridae > Orchestia > Orchestia grillus. The sequence continues at coordinate 22,202 of VOMN01129403.1, read as the reverse complement.
GAGGTCAATTTAAAAAGATATTTCAATCCATATAAGAGGAAATTTCAAGATGAAAATCAAAAAGGTGAGTTACATATTGTTATATTATAATTTCATCTATTAAACATTGGCATCATCTATAAGTTTTTCAAGTGGTAGTTTAAGTTTGAAAGGACAAAATATTGGATTTATCCATGCAAGGAAAATCATTTCAAAGTGAAGGTATGTTGAAGTTTGACTTTTTCTGATCAAGCAAAAATTGATAATTTCTTCATTCTGAGCCCCTCAGGGAATATGAAATAAGCTGCAGGATAAGATGAGTTAAGTTTATCTATCCTGTACCTTTGGGGACTGGCCTCCCCTGGGGGCACTAGTAGGTTACCTTGGCTATAAGATGGACTGTAAGACTTCTGTATTATGTGCCCCTTTTTGCTTCTTTCAGTTTTCATACCTACTTCACTATCATTTCTTTGTCTTTTTTCTTTCTTCTTAACTTACTGTTTCTATGCATAAGGAATCCCAATGTGGCAATGCTCCTATGCATAAATTCTATGTTTTTAACAGTCCATAATGAATGGTCCTGTCATTATTTTGCTCTCTTTGGATCATACAAAATGTGGATAGGAAGCTTTAAACTGATGATCAATTAATTAATTTTTTTAGATTTCATGTTGCACAGAATTTTTTAGATTTCATAGGTATTCCAGTATTATTTAGAAGAGCTATTAGAATTTTCCTGTTGGTCATAGATGTTGACAGACACAACAGATGTTTATGCTTCCCCTTTTTTTTAATATCTGGGTGAGTCAACTTTGTGGTAGTTAAGACAAAACAGTGCAATTTTTTCCCTACAAAAGTCTTTTACAATAGATTAATATCTCTAGCATACAGTGCATAGGTAAATTTAACATTTTACCTTATTGTTTTTCCTCAGTTACCCTTATCATATAAATAAAAGTTTTACTGATTATTGTTAGGTCAATCCTTAGAAAAAAACATTCACACATTCTGAGTCTTGTATGTCAATTTTTTGAACAATGGCTCTCAAAAATGTATTCTCAAATGTTTGATTGTCCTATCAATTTTGGTTCCACTGATCATTTTCTTTCTTATTGTTCTCTGTATTTACTTTTCTATTGGAATTTCTTCATTTCTTTGGTATGTAAGAATTCTCATTGTGATTTTTGTCTTTCAGGTTTGTCAGCTTCATTCCGTGGCTATCCATTCAGTGGGAAACAGATGACAGTGCCAGAGGTAAGTGTGTTTTTTACACAATGTTCTACTTCAAAGACTAAAAAATGGTGTAGTTTCTATGTGCTTGCTATTACACAGAGTAAACACTTCAAAATTCAGCAGCATCATTTTTCTGTTAGTAAATTTATGAACATTATAATAACATGTACCCATGGCAATGTAACTTATTTTCAATTTATATTGTACAATTAACTCTTCATCAGTGTACTAATTTATATTTTTTACATTTATCTCCAGCAATAAATGGTTTTTCTGATGTTCATTTTTAATATATGTTATCCTGATTTTCAGAATTTTGTGGGAGTGATTGCAAAGGAAAGCATCAGTGTCAAACCTGAGAATAATTCAGGTGCAGATGAAGAGTCTGATACTGTCAGCCCTGCAGTTAAAAACTTGAAAGGTATGGAGTGAACTTAGGAATTAAAATGATAACAATTTGAATCCATGAATTTTTGTAGTAAAAGTTTAAAGTACAGTGAGTGGCAAAAATTATCTGACATATTAGTTAATTTGATAGAAGCAAAATGAAATAAAAATGAACAGAAGTATTTTCATTCTCTAAATATGTTCAGAATACAATTTTGACATGCCTTAAGAAGTTTGAGCTCCTAAGAATTGCCCTGAACTCCATCATCCTCTTCATTAGAGACCATTGCTACCTACTACACAGTCATTACCTCATTGCAAATTGCAGCTGTAAGTTGTGGATTCAGTTTTCCTGATCAGGTATTACCTTCCCACACTCTTTTTTGTTGCTATGTTCTGGCTGTTGTGTTTTGCGACAGAACTACCAGAAGTGTTCCTGCTGATGTACACATAGGCATAGTTTACTCTGCATGATTTCAACCGATGTAACACGTTCTTGTTGGATCTTTACTATCCGTGCAGAAATCGAGGATGTAGGAACATTTCAAGCTACTGTATGTTGAGTTTTGGACACTGTAATCATTTGACTTTGCCCATTTCCTCACCAAAGTATTTGACAGTAATGCATTTTTAACTTCCATTTGCATTAAGGGTTCCACGTAGTTGTTGTTTGCAGGGGCGTGTTCCTTCAACAAAATTTGCAATGTTATTTTTGCATGGGCGTGTTCTTTCAACAAGTTTACATTGTATTTGTTTGCAGGGGTCTGTGCCTTCAACAAGTTTACCTTCTGGAATTGGGACAGGGAACCTTCTCATGCTGATAAGTATCAACAAGCTCTTAGCTGGCTTCAAGTCTCAGAAGTGGTAAGTGGCCAAGTCCTAATGAGTCAAGTTAGGGGCTCCAAGCACCAGAAGTGGTAAGTGGCCAAGTCCTAATGAGTCAAGTTAGTGGCTCCAAGCACCAGAAGTGGTAAGTGGCCAAGTCCTAATGAGTCAAGTTAGTGGCTCCAAGCACCAGAAGTGGTGAGTGGCCAAGTCCTAATGAGTCAAGTTAGTGGCTCCAAGCACCAGAAGTGGTGAGTGGTCAAGTCCTAATGAGTCAAGTTAGTGGCTCCAAGCACCAGAAGTGGTGAGTGGTCAAGTCCTAATGCATCAAGTTAGGGGCTCCAACCACCAGAAGTGGTGAGTGGTCAAGTCCTAATGCATCAAGTTAGGGGCTCCAACCACCAGAAGTGGTAAGTGGTGAAGGCCTATGGAGTCAAGGTAGGGGCTCTAAGCACCAGAAGTGAGTGGTAAGTGGTCAAGGCCTAAGACTTCCAGTTTTATTCTTATTTATTGTACTTTTAATCTCAATAATTGTGCAGTGCATGACTCTTGTTTTATATTTTTTTGGTGATGAATTATTCAGGGAATTGGTTAGTATTTTTTGTGTTATACCTCCTTGAATAATATGCATCAAGACTTCTTTTTCTTGCTCACCTTGAAGAGTGGATAATTTCTGAGATCTCGCCTCGAGAATGTATTCTAATTTTGTCTATCCTCGTCAGTACACTTGAGTTAATTGGCATTCTCCAGATCTACACCAAGTTACTTGTGGGATAATCAGTATATTTCATTACAAGAAATCTGCCCTAAGTTTAGCCGTTGAAGTCAGATGGGCATTTGTTTTCGTTTGAACAACATTAGAACTAAAATCTATTATTCTCAGGCGTATCTGGTTTACACTACTCATACATGAGCAACTACTGTTGAGGGATAGAATGAGTTCAAAAACTTTTTCAAATTTCAAATCGCCCATCAAATATAGAGTTTATCTTTTTGCGCATATTATGTGTACACATTTGGAAGTTTGGGAATTTAATTTTCAAAATTTTCATCTGAGATAATTATTCATTATTTGCCAAGCTTTCGAACAACGTCGCGTCGTACTTCTTTCAGGGCGATCGAATTTCCAAAAAACAGATTTCATCCCAGGACCTATGACCTCAAATATAGACGCTCATTTTAATTTAAATTTTTTTTATTATCGGGAAATATTGGAGCGGAACATCCAACATTTATAAGTGTGCCATGATAATTACACAAGAAAAAAACACAGGAGATCTATGTTTTTTTTGTGTAATGTTTTAAAAATAAGGAAGCTCCAGAGATGCTGGGATCTAAACTCAAGAGTGAAGCTTGTTTCCACACTAACAGAAAAAAGTACATTGTAGCGTAGGAAGCAGAAGCAAGGAAACTTGTTTCCAGTCAAATAAACGTACTTACATGCATTGTTCATACATGTGAATTTTAAATTTTCATAGTTACCGAGAGTGTGTGAGGGCACAGAGCATTGTCAGGGCTTAACCTTTCCTTCCCGGGGGAACCATTCCGCGACCTCATGAAATCCGCTTAGCACTCGTTAGGAATAGAACCTGGAATCTCAATAGATAGCAAGCATGCTGTGCTTCACGCTTAGTGTGATGAGAGATCAATGTGCAAAAAACTGAGCTATTTAACTTTTCAATTGGTTTGCATTACTAGCTACCTCTCTAATTAAGGAGAAATGTTCTTTTGTACACCACGTAATGTTATTTACCTGCCCTGTTTTGCCACGTATCCATTTTTTTTGTATTTGCTTCAAGATGAACAGTTTTATTCTGTATTTTTGCGGGTTGAAATATACACTATATGGGCTGCATGGCATTGCAGATTCACAGTGAGGCCTGGAGTGAGCCAAGTGAGTGAAGTCCTGATGCTGCAGACCGTCGAGCCGACAACTTGTAATAGGACTAGAGACATCCTTGTTCGTTTGTCTGGTCGTCTGTTTGTATTGGACACAAAACCTCTAATGGTGCTTTGGTCACTATTTTCAAATTAGAAACAAAATAGTTTCGGTACCCTCATTGTTATCTCCTTCAATTGAACACAAGACATTTAATGGTTATTTGATGGTTATTTCTTCAAATTAAATGCGAGACATCTATTGGTCATGCGATGATTATTACCTCGTAATTGAACACAAGACATCTATTGGTCATGTGATGATTATTACCTCGTAATTGAACACAAGACATCTATTGGTCATGTAATAATTATTTGCTCACATTACACAATATATTATGGTCAGTCGAGCATTTTTGCCGATTTGGCCCTAGACATTTGATTGTTGTTTTCTTGCGCCTTATCATGCTTCGCGATTACATTCGTACTCGGACACCGCCCCTTATCATACCGGGATTTGATCATCGTGTACATGCTCTCGTTAGTGGAATGTTTGTGTTGTGTGTGATGAGAGTCAGTCCTTCTCAAGCTATCTGTGGCTGCTGTGTAGTGCTTCTCAAGCTATCTTATGTGGAAGACTGGATTTTTTTTGGCAATGTACCACCACGTAGCGGTGTTTCGCAGCAATGCTAATCTATACAGGGTGTCTGCTACTAAAAAAGTGGCCATTGTAAAAACACTATTGTTTATATAGTATTATGTTAGTGTTCTAGAGAGTGTGGAGAGTCTTCCAGCTGAAAAAATGTGAATGCAACAATAGAGTAACATTAAACAGAAATTGGGCCGAGGCGTCTGTAGTGCACCAAAAATTACCTGACGGCGAGGAGAATAAGCACCATTTATCTTGCTTGTTCTCAGTAAACAGAGTTGGCTAGACTTTCTTTTCAGATCTTCGGGACTTGAATAGTACGGATATTATCTGCTTCTTTTTTTGGTTTTTACATCTCTCATAGGAACTGTTGAATCTCGCTTTAATACCTATGCTGAAGCGGTGAATGCCTTGCATAACTTGGCTCTCGATTGTGAGTTATCGAAAAAGGTTAACTTGACGAGTAGCTCTAGTGACTGTGGAAACGTAATCCTTAAGTTATTCATCTTAATGAGCAGGCTTTTCTTTGTGGCGTTCCATCCTAAGAATATAAGATTTCCCCTCTTTTTTGTAATCTAACAACACGCAATGCGACGTAATTTAGACGCAATGCAACGTAATTCATCCTGGTAGATGATCTCACGTGGGCGGAGCGACCTCAACATTTGCAGTCACGATGCATCGTTAGCACCCGTGCATAACTTTCTACTTGACTTCTAACATGCCTTTAACAAAGGGTCAATAACAAGCGTGAGAGATCTAAACGTTTATATTTTGGCGACGACATATGCAGAGAAACAATTTGTTCAACTGAACGTGGTGATTCAGCTCATGACGCGTGTGTAGGACGTACGAAGTTTCCAAAACCGTTCTCGCAGTTTTGAATCATTAGCTAAGCCCCAAAACGGCAAGAACTTTTTTGGGTCACCTAGTAGGTACCTTGCCGCAAGTTGATCGACCGTTGTGGGTGGTTTTACTCGAACAGAACACAAGGCTATAGAAGAGATTTTGCATCAAGATAGTTCATAGCTTTCATGGAGTAACGTAATTGAACTACTGGCGGATTCGAATGGTACCTTCTGCACTAGAACACGAACTGGCAGCCCCAAGCTTTGCTCAAAAATACATATTTCCCTTTCATATTCAAACATGTTTCAGCTTTTCACTATCACGAGTAAACTCCACTAAGTACGGTAAAATTTGGAAATATTACAAAGTAATTCCTGTGGTACGGACCTATCGATAAGAATATTGAATTTTGGTTTGTCCAAGTTTAGAAAAAACAAACAAAAATATTAATTTCGAGTCACCGACTCTGATGTTCACACAAAATTTCACTTAAGAAGCCAGCTTTTGCCCTCTTGCGTTTTTCTGAAGACGCAAATGGTACAAGCCTCTAACCGTGCACTAGGGAGACTAGTTAAATGTAGCAACTTCGCTCAGTCCAGGCACCTGAGGTGTGAAACTCCATTCTATTAAATCGCCCATAAATCGACGCATATTTTATTTTGCGTCAACACAAATATTAGTGTCAAGAAGATTTGAACACTGACCAAAATTGAAACAAGATATGAAATAAAAGATACTGGTGTAGATCTCTGGCGCGGAATTCAACCTTCTGCTTTTGGGACGATAGTGTGAGTGAAGTAGAAAGAGATAGACAAACTTCATGCAACCTTATAACTAAAGTAAATCTCCGACCGACTCTTGTAACAACAGTTGCTCATTCTGTAGTGACTAGCTAGGGTAGCTACAGGCGATGTTTGAAATATGACGCACTTATTTTAAGCTACATTTCATTTGTTGCTCTAAATATGTGAGCTCTAGAGGCAAAAACAAATATTTGGAATACCTGAAACTCAAATCTTTGAACACAATTCAAACCTGGAAATACGTAGGTAAGTCAAAGGAGGATCGCCTCTACAGAGAAACTGGTTTCGCACATTGTCGCACGAGGTCGGATACAAGCAGCCAACCCACCGAGTGTACCACAGAAATTGTATTGGAATTGAAGGAGCACTTGAATGTATACAGACTCTGCGTAGGTGGACGTATGGTCAACATGATATTCCATACCTTTTCGTGAAACATGATTCAACAGAAATATGCAGAATGTGAACGTGAACGTACAAGTTTGCTTCAAGTATTTATTTCTCGCATTCGGCGCCTCTATAGAACACTATATGTCAGATAGGAGGGATTGAAAATATATTAGATAGGGAGATGGTAAACGTGTCACATGCCATCAGTTGCAGGATGTTGGACATTTTGGATGGGATATGGGAGATATATTAGATCGTTGAAATGGTGAACATATTAGATGGGACGTACAGTAGGTATATAGGATTGGAAGATATTTGAACGGTCAATTTATTAGATGGTAGGGATGGTAGACATATTAGATACATTGAACTTACAATACACATGTTCATTACTAACCTAGCACCTGACCTATAAAAAACACAGCTCCGCTACTGTTTGAAATATTTCTTATAAGTACAGCCTCAGATATTCCATACCATTAAAAACATTCCATGAAGGATGTACTACTGTGCATCACTCACAAGGATCACAGCTTAATTCTATAACGACCAAATTATTTTATTATAAGGCAGTATTTAGTTCAGAAAAACTAGCTGCATTCTCATGTATGAATGCAACATGACACCACTAAGCTTTTAGCAAAAAACTAAAAGTATTCTGATAAAACGACCATGTTTTTCGGCTGATAAAGGGTTACAATGGTCATGAATGCTCTGCCAATTGCTGCCATGCCTGTGATGCAGCACAAAAAAAATCGATTTAAGCATCACAAGAATGGCTTTGGGCTCATAAAATGAATAATTTCTAATAGGAGGGGACATGTTATTGATTAGGTCGTTGCTCTATTGTCTTGTGTGATCTTCTAGATCATGCAAAAAATGAATTGGTTATTATATACATAAATATCAACAAACAAACACTAAAGAAATATGAGCTTTTATTGTATCAGTAAAACTGACAGTATTGAAAAAATGAGTGTTAAAACACTTTAATTAAGCTCACTGATTTTTCATTAAAAATTTGAAATGTAAAACCTTACTCATGATGTTCCAAATCTTTTATACTTTTGGGAGTCGAAATTTTGTTTAACAGAACACTAATAAGACTCAAGTACATGAGCATTTTTTAATACAATGAAAACAGATAGTGTCTTTCACTGTAAACATAAATTAAATTTTTGCCCAATTTCAAAAACAAACAAGCAATCTTATGATTCCAAGTGGTAGTGTATAGTACATGTAGGTGCAGTGATTAGGTTTGGATAACTTATTTGTGGGTCACTCTAATAGAGAAAGAAAAAATTACTTGCATAAAACACAGAAAGTAGAAACACTTCAAAAAACAACTTCTCAAAGAGATCAGACAAATAAGCCTCTTCATAGAAATGTACAAGATAAATACTGGCTCAAGCTACACAATGTTCACACATGTCAAACAGTAAAGTTATACGCAATAGCCTCTCAAAAAAATGACAATATTTAACATTGTAAAGCTAAACACACAGAGAATCAAACTTTGAGGTTCTCAATAATACATTATTTCTGCAAACATAGAATTCCATTAAATTGTAAGAGAAAATTATTTTTCACAGCTAATGAAGAAAATTCTCAGCCTAAACATGATGTAAATATCTAGAGGGAACAGAACTCATACAGTATTTGGAAGGGGGTTGATACCGCAAGTTTGTAATCCACTTATAAGTTGATCTCTGTATACCAACGTGCATCCTGGGACATGCAGAACACCTGGAGAAACACCCAGACACATGCATAGGCAAATTTTGTAATTCTTTCACCCATCAAGAGCCAGAAATGCTTGTAAGGAAAAACAACTATGAGTTCATCTGATCATTTAATTAAATGAGTTTTTTTTCTAGGCAGCCATCTGGTGATTTTTATTTTTTCTTGGTGAAATTTGGATAACACCTTTCATTTAATGTGTCTGAACTGCCTGGCAGAAATTTTATCCCTGAAAAATTTCTCACTGCACTGATGTTGCTCAAAATTAATTATAAAGTATTTTGTGAACCCAATAACCACTAAAATCTGTTGCATTTGCATGCATGAGTAAAAGCATCTCAAAGGAATGTTTTCTTTAGCTAGAGGAAAACATTACCTGTGCTTTGAAAATAAAATGCACATGATGATTACGGGAGGCTAGAAGAAAAGTGAGATGTGAATTATCCTCTAAAATTATCTGCATTGGTGGTGAGTGTAACACACTGAAAAAGCAGTAGGTAGTAACTGTAGTAGCAGGGTAAGGCAGTTTATATTGCAGAGCATCAAAGAAACTGACTATGTAGCACAGTTAAGCCTATGAACCATTTAGTATGGACTGTAAAAGACTGGGAACCTGCAAAAGAGCCTATATGCATAAAAACAACAAGTTAGGAATGAAGAGGAAGAAATAAAGAAAAGATAAAGGTGAGAAAATTGAAAGAAGCAATATGGCACAAAAGATAGAAGTCCTGAAAGCATATCTATAGCTGAGATAACCTAAAATTGCCTGCTGGGGATGCTAGTTCCCCTAACATACAATTGTCAAACCTAACTAACCTAGCCTTGTTTCTTATTCTATGCTTCAGGAATTTCACTAAAAGATCTCAACATGCTTGACATCCTTGCTGAAACTGAGATGTTCACCTATTGGAAGGTACATATTTTCACAAAACATTGATGAAGATACTGACACTTTCATTGTACTGTGTACCATACATGATACACAGCTACTATTACAATCCAATCTACACTGTGTACCATTATTGGCATGCGCATCATGGGCCACTATTCAAAGTTCAAAAACTGCAAGTGTGGCATTAATTCAGAGATGCAATCAGCATGTTAATACATATATATTCACAATGAGATACACTAGTTAAAACATCAGATCATATCACACTTAGAAATGCACACTACACCCGCATGTATTGTGACTGTACATACCGACGTTTGTTGGCAAGGCATCTGTTTACATTGCTATATTCTAGTGAAACCCCTGTTTACACTGTAATATTCTAGTGAAACCCCTGTTTACACTGTAATATTCTATCTGCACACCTGTTTACACAGAGATGTCCTGCCTGCACAGGTATTATGTGAACACAACTATACACAAAAGAAAAGTAAGCACCTTCTTCTTATTACTCAGATATCATTACTGAAAAGCACAGCCATGCCAAATCTTGATTTTTCATCAACCAGTAACGTAACGAAAAAGAAGCCCTCAAGGCAAGCATGTACATTCACTTTACAAGAAAAATATTGAAAAAATGATATGCAAACTTAAATGCCTTGAGATTCTAAGCAGGTTATAAAACTTAATATCTAACATTTCCTTGATTTGACTGCACTACAAAGAACTTGGAGTTGAATTGAATTCATTCCATTTTTTAAAACAAACTATTTTTATGGGCTGATAGGTATCCAACCAGAACAGGGTTCTTTCAAGAAACTTGCCATGGTGCCACAATAGTTGATGAATATAACATCAATAAAATATATGCTTTCAAGTAACATTTTGGTAATCAAATTAAGAGAGTTGAATCCTTAAAAATGACTATGAAATCTGAGAAAGCACAGCTTACTTTCTATTCATATTACTCGGAATTTTTAATACAGTGCAATCATGCACAATTGTAGGCATCTAAAAACACTTATGCAAATGCTCTTGTCAACTTTGATATTGTCATTGAGAATGTATCTTGTGCTAAATATATACAAAAAATACAACCATTCAATAGCAATAGAAAAACTTACTTCATTAGCTATTAATAATCACTGAAAATAATGAATCTCTCAAAATGACATGTATGCTTGCCAGCATCCGAGTCCTAAAGAAGATGAACTGTTACAATGGTAATTTGCTAGGGTCAGTGAGAGCACAGCCAAATACATACAAAAATCCAAAATAGACATTGAGTCGGGCAGTCCACTTGGGGATGAGAAGCTTATCTAAACGAAAATGTTTTTCTATTTTAAAAGCTTCAGAAATGGTGATTAATGGAAGCCCAAGCCACAAAGAATATTTCAAGAACCATATTGCAAATATGGTGTACGGAGTGAAAAGAAAGAATGCAAACAGAACTTCAGAGGCAGTCCGTCCAAGGAGTATGGCTAGAGTGACAATCCCAGCTTCCTTATCAGACTCCATGTCTCTTGTGTTGTTGGAATGCAGGATAGCCTCAGCATTGAGAGCTAGAGGGATGGCATAAAATATTGTAGACCATTGAACTTGGCCTGTTTGTACCATGTATGAGAAGAGAACAGAAATGGGACCAAAAATAATTATTATCAGAACATCTCCCAGACCAATGTATTTGAAGCCTACACCACCAGTGTACAAGAATGAACTTGACATGCCACCAAAGAACACCAAAGCCAGGTGTTCAAATCTTGCAGGTGACAACATTGTGAGGAGCACAAAACTTGCACACCCAACCAAGTAAAGCATAGCACCTAGGGTTACTATTTCATCCTTTGATAGAATCTTGTCTACTAGTGTTCTGTCATCACTCTTCTTGCTGTCTATACCTTTGATATAATCAAAATAGGTGTTGACTACATTACCAGCAGCATGCACAGATAGTGCAGAAAGAGCTGTGAAGAATAAAGCTACAAGTGAAGCAGGCTGCACTTTATGGGCCAGTGCACAGCCCAAGAATACAGGTGTGAGAGACGCACTAAAAGACCACGGGCGCAGAGCAAATACATATGCCGAAACTTTCTCCCCAAATGTTGACTGTAGTGATTCCCCCCAGTCCTTGAATGCCAGGCGTGAGCAACTGCTGCGTTTCTTCAGTCTTGCTGCCCTAGCTTTAGCATCACTTGCCACTCTTCCATTCTGATTTTGCTCCATTGCATTGTCATCCTTCATGCTTGTGCACTCATCTGCAGGATGCATGGTCTAACAGATGAATTTGGTGCTCAATACTAAAGTGAAAAATAAAATTATCATGTACCTGCAAATAAACATAAATTATGAAGTTAAAAAATAATTGCTCATAAATGGACATAAATATTAGCTTTTCATTAATGCAAGACTTATTTGGCTTAAATTACAGAATTGCTTTATAACACACTGATGAACTGAGGTTAACCAAGAGCAGTGGTTCCCAACACAGATTGTATGCCCTATCAGAAGGCAAATAGGTGTTTAACTACATTACCTGATGAGGTTGGAGCTCAAATTTTTATTTTTGTGAATTTTAAGGAGGGGGGAATGCACTGGCATCCATCAGATAAATATAATTCAGTATTGAGAATAACCTTTCTAATATTATTTTCAATGCATATTTTCTTTTTTCATTGGCACATCGAGATTGTAAAGTGATCAGGTGGGGCATATAAAAAGAATGGAACTTCTGAACTCATGTGATGCTACAAATAAATAAAAATTAATTACAATACTTTTTAATATATTTTATGCATGACCTACAGAAGATACTAATGACCTAAAATTATTCATACAAAAATTTATCCTAGTTTGAAGCTGTATTTTATACCTCTTAGCAGTTTAACGATCACATTTTTTTTAAAATAAACAATCTAAATATTACTTAAAGCCTACCAATGTACATACTGCTATTTGCATATCATAATTCTAGTACAGTAGGAATAACTTAATATATTTAAAAATGATTAAAATATCCTCAAGAATATAACATTTGTATTGTGCAGCAAATACCTCTTTCAGCATGTAAGACTGCTAACTGCATCATAGAAATTGTTTTCACAAACTGTGCATCCAAATTGATGCCATTTGTTTTATCAAAACAACTTATAGAAAAATTTATATGTCAAAACTATATAAACTTACCAATTGTACATTACAATGGTGAACACAATGCTATAATTTCAATTTCCATTCCATAATTTAAACATATTTAGCTCAATACAGCATTGATAAATAATACCTACATACATCATAAGTAAAATTTTAGGTTCCAAAAATTAAGTGTCAGTGATACTTAGCAATCTATTAAAGTCAAATTTTACTTTGGTATAGGATGAAATATCATATTGTCTTGTGTTGGCTAAAGTTAAATATATTATCATATAAATATATGTATATATATGATACACATATAGTGTACTTCCTTCAAACAGTTGCCAAAAATTGTAGCATGATTTAATTCTCAATAATGGACATTGAAGGTTAGCGTGAAGTACATGTTACACTGGTGCTTGCATGAAGAACATTTGCCACAGCACAGTTCCTTGCAGTTGGTTCATTATAAAACTGTTGTAGTATATTGTGATCCATCTCTTGACACCCTACTCTTCTCAAGTGGCCCTCATCAAGAAAGGCTACATGGAATGATCTGTTCACACAGCCTCCTATAAATAGTTACAATTGTTTGAACTAGCACATGCCTGTTGGAATATTGGGATATCTTTCTTTGCAAATTTTCACCACCTTTCTTGAATTGCAATATGCTATACACTAAATTAGGTTCATCTGCAAGTTCAGATTCGTAATTTGATTCATTTTTGATGATACTTTTAAGTTAAAATTGACTGTTGAATATAAATGAAAGCTCAAATAGCATCTTCAACTTTGTGATATGTAAATACAGTAGTCTACTAATTAGAAACTAAGATGCTAGGTTTAAAAAGTTTAATGTATCTGTACTATTTAGGTTTTATGCAGAGGTGGGCAGCGCTACTTTGAAATGTAGTGGCTGCTTCATTTCAAAGTAGCGCTGCCCAGCTCTGCCCGTAGGAATACCATAGGCAGAGGTGGGCAGCGCTACTCTGAAATGTAGCGGCCGCTACATTTCAAAGTAGCACTGCCCAGCTCTGGTTTTATGTCAAAATGCTATCTACGAAGCGCTTTCTAACATATTTCTATTAGATAAAGTGAGCTTATTTAACCAAAATAAAATCTTGTGTTAAAGTGTGTTCAAAGAATTCTGAAATATTATGTATAGAAATAAAGAAGACAAATTATGACCTATAAAAGTAACTATAAAATCATCAACATTTCAAAATATATTAACATGCACTAATTGCATGGTTTCCAGTTTAGATTTGTAATAAATGAAAAAAGTGCAACGTGTTTCTCAGACGAAGATGTTCACTGAAAATTTACCAGAATTATATTTTTTTTCTATCTTGTTGCTGCCATAGTGTCTACTTTACTGTGGCGAACTGCACAGAGCATCTTATTCATCATACAGCCTTCATTTTATTGTCATTGGATAGGATTTTTTCTGAATGGTAGAAGTGTATTTCAAGAAGTTCATAATAGGTAAATTAATGAACTATTTTATATTGCACGGCCTGTCACCTGCTTCTGTCCTTCTTCCTTGTCACATTAGGGTTACATTTGGTATGTTAGGGTTAAATTAAGGTTACTCTTGTTTACATTACTATACAAAATCTATATTACCTGTGGTAAATAAATGTTAAGAGGTACATTCCTTGCTCACAAATATTAGTTATGCAAATTTGCTAATTCGATATTCATTCAACATATCTTCCAGTGGAATTCGATATAAAATGGTAACATCATATCATTATGCAAAGCAAATTCATTAGTTATGTTAGCTTTGAAAGTTTTATTATACTTTTTTTACCAAGTAATCTCCAATGCTATGATCATAGATTTTAATTAGATCGTTCTGTAGCAAGAATTACGCTATTGAACCTGAGGTTTTGTCGATTCTTATTCGTCTTCTTAAGTTTAATGAGGAATCTGGTTCTGGTTGGTCCACGCCCCTCAGGTCTAAGTCTGTTTTCTATGCCTTCTCCGTCATACCTGCAAGTACTTAAACTTAATATAAAGACCGACATGTGTAGAAAACTTCAATACGGCCAATAATTTTTTTCAAGAATCACACACCATAAAATTAATTTGGCTATGGACTGTGATGTAACTCCTGCTCGATGGATTTGATTTGTGTTCCGGAATTACGGAAACTTGAGTACAAATACAATGGGTGATGTAAGCAGTCGAAATGAAAGTTTCTTCTATCAAAAAATTGCATATATGTAAACATGAATTATGGATAGATCTATTTTACATTTAGAGTACGCAATGCAGTGTAATAACAAAAAATAAGCTCATTCAATGAAAAACAGTGATATGAATTGCGTACTCAGAGAACCGGAGTGCCAAATCTCAACATCACGCTCGACATCTACTAAGGCTCTAGGAAGAATGGGTGGGAAGTGATAGGGATTTCAAAATTTGGGGGACAGTTCCTCTAACTTAGAATGAGAAAAGAACAAAAACTATGGTACGCCTTAGATAGGTCTTTAATAAGCTTTAATTTGTGACCCATATAAAACGTCTAAGTACATTAGGTCAAAAATGGGGCGTGCGACATAAATGGGTGTCATGCACGTAGGGGAGAGGGGACCACTCGTCATTTGTTTTTTGGGGGCACGCGAGGGATTTATTTCAAACGTGTCCGTGTAGAAAAAGTTTCCAAGCTTCATTTACAACTAGTTTGAGGTCTCTAGTTGGAATGGGTGGGAAGTAAGAGGTTAGAGAAATTATTTTCTTTGATGTAGGTTTTTTCTAGGCACTCTAATTGCGGTGTTCAAAATCGGTCCAAAGTAGTGGTCGGTGTCGCAAAACAGTACTCCGGTGCTTTGAGTCGAATCTTTCTATTCGTCTCTCCCTTTTTCAAACTATTATAATTTCAATCAATGATACCTACAAATTTTAAATTATTCTCAAATAAGAGCGGATTTAACTGACTATCCAAGGTATAAGCTAAAAATCTTATTTATACCACAAGCACAGACAGGAGACCTCCTATACGAGAGTAGAATTTTCCTTAGTCTCAATGTTTCAGGCTTTAATTTTTCAATTAAAATATAAACTTTAAATTGCCCTAAAATGGAAGCTAATTAGATTTCCTGTCCATTTGTTATAATAGTTTTTTATATCATAAACGCAGACAGGAGGTTGCGACCCCTTCTTGAGTGAGAGGATCATCAGTCTCTTACACTGTTCAGGCTTTTATTCATACTTTTGGTACCTACAAGTTTCAATAACTATTTATCTCAAATAGAAACTTCAATGGACTGATGAAATATTGACTAAATGCCGGAAGGCGAAAAGGTTTTTTACGGTCTGTTTTCTATGCCTTTTCCTATCGAAATGAAAAACATTTTATCTCTTGTATATAGAAATTAAATAAAATAAATTAGAAACTAATATGAAGTTTGATGTACATTAAGTGACAACTGAAATTAAACTAAGGACCTGGCAAAGAATTTCCTCAAATTTGGGTATTTCAAAGAGTTTAGATACAACACTGGTGAGTCCCGAAATCTGTATGCACCTCCGTTTTTTCACGTACGTCTGTCAACTGCGACAAGACATTTTGAAAACAACCAAAAGTGACATCGCCACTCGCCAGTAGCGCTCACTCCTAATCAAAACTATGGCGGGTGGATATGACAGTATTCATGATATGACTGCCATAATATTTGGTACCACTATTTCTCAGAAGCAAAAAAAAATTGAAGTTGTTAATACTGACTTCACTCGTAAAATCAAAAGCGATCTCATTAAAGCTAAAGAAGAAGCCAATAACCGTGGGTTGCTAAAAGCATTTAATTGGTAAGTTATTTTAGAATTTGTAAAGGAAATAGTTTGAAGCTACTTTAAAATTGGGTGGAAGATTTTTAGGCTAAATGAGATTCAAATATGTAACTTCATTCAAAGTATATGATAGTAATTGTATAATTTTGGTTGTATAATTTTTCAGTCAATATATGCTTGAACTGGGAATACTGCATAGAGTATCCTATGATTGTACAGTCTTCAGTTTAGTCTCTTGAAAAGAACAGGTTTTTTTGGGTGTCAACCTATTTTTAAAAGGCATGCTTGGATAATACTTACTTTATTGTGACCTGCTGCATAGAGTGTATGGTTAACTGGGTTGATGTGTACTCTGCTTAGGCCAATTGTACAGAGGGTTTTATCCATTGAATGGTGTCCTTTTTTATTTAATTTGATCAGATTAGAGGAGAGATTTTTGCCTCTCCAAATTTTTTCTATTCAATAATGCCAAAATAAAGGCTGTATTGTGTGATCCAAGCTGTAATTTTAGAAATTAGTGACAGAATGTTGACTTCGGGCTCATTTTTCCAAAGGCTGGACCTTACATTTATGACTCCAGAGCTTTGTTGCAATGGTTTATTATACTGGTTACTGGAGAGGGCGGTAGATGCTGTGTTGGATGCCATTTCTTAAGTTTGCGCTAAGATCTTGACGAAAGAGAAAATTTTCATTAAATTTATTTAGAAGTAGCATATTTTGAAATAACACAATTTTTTTAAATGACTCGACTACTTAAATATTTCATCACACTTTAAAGATTTAATAACATTTTTTCATCTTCTTACCTTCCAAAAGTTTTTTTAGAGGAAGATGCAAAAATGTAACAGTCCACCTTAAGGAAAGCTTCAATTGCTAAGTGAAACTTTTGCAGATTTATGGACTCATTTTTTCTGAAATCATTATTCTAGAAAACCATTATTTGGGCTAAAATTACACCACAGTAATGCATAGGACACTATGTGTATTTGATTCTAGTAAAGTAAATATTATCAAAGAGCCATATTTATTATTAAACCATCATTATAGTCTCCTTGTACAAAATGTTTATCTAAATTTGGGAAACCTCTTTTTGAAAAGTTTACAATTATGAAAAATAACTACTAACTTGTGTTAGATAACCTGTCATCTGCTCACCTATGCATTTTCCTGTTCTTTTTGTATTTTAATCAATTATGTTGGATTTCTTTAGGTGATTTTGATTTATTTGTAGTTTATTTGATCAAAATTGAATACAAAATCTCTTGATAACAATGGTGGTCATAAATTTTAAGAATTTGATCGAACTTCTATGGAATTTGCATCTAAATGTATAAGTAACAAATTTTTTCATTAGCATTTCATACTAGTGCTTCCATGGTTAAAATCTTTAAAAATAGATTCCAGAACTTAAAAAAGAAGTTTCACCCAACAAGACTAAATGGTAAATAGGACAACCAGAGTAAAGTAAATATTAACTGGTTTACTTCTAGATTTTTATTCTCAAAGTTAGAAAGTATTGAACAAAATTGGAGTACACAGGTTCAGAAAGCTTTGGAATCACTGCCTTGTAGAAATTTTAACATGTTGCTTATGTATTAGGCCACTGGTGTACCAAACCACAAGTGTTGCATAATGGTTTGCCTCTATACTAATGCACATTCTATTTGTGCTTACAGACTCACATATTTGAATTATTACCACATCAAGATACCATTAATCCAAGTACAAAGACAACAAAAATGATGAAAGCTTGTCTAACTTCAAATTACAAATATTGTTGCATTTTAATTTGGTGCCCTCTATAGAACAACATAATTGGAAGCATTCATCCGTGAGAAATGTGTAAAGTTTAATCTTCCTTTCCAAGGAAAAAATTGCACCCATACTCAAACATGAGATATACTGAAGAGGTGGCATTCATTCAATCATTGCCTATCAACACTACACAGCTTGCCTATCTTATCCCTATTATTAATAAGAAATTTCATTTTGATAAATCGTGTATCAAAGATAGAGCAAATGCACATTTGACTTGTGATAATTAGATTGAAACTAATCTTTAAAATATTTTACAGGTGTGCAGATTTAGCATCCTGTGTCAAAGATGTTCCTCTGCCAGATGAGCCTCCCCTGCCTCACCTTCGGAATGAACTTGGCTGTGAAGCGGATGACTTTGATAGAGCAAAAGGTCTTTTCAGTCTTAAGGATTATTTCAGGCAAGGCTTTTGCAGCTGCTACACACTATTAGTTTTACATTTGTGTTGATATTTTAATATTTTATTAGTGCGTTGATTTTTATTTATAAAGATTATGAACTTGTAGTAGTATGTGTTGATTTTTTCTGAGTTTAAAAATTGGTTTTGATAGGCATTTGGGTCAACTTGATAATGTTATACGTTTCTTTACTGCTGTATCAACTCACTAATATCCACAATGAAAATAAATAATTTCATTACAATTATTCTACAATGCTTAAGTTCTCTATAAAATGCATAGCTATTAAATTATTGCAATTGTGACCTAAGGGGAACACAAAAAGCATACTAAAGTTTTATTTCAGAAGAAGCAAACAGAAGGTATTCCAAAAATGGCACAGAATTTGAATGGAATGATAGAATGTCTCCATGATATCCTATTGCTTGGTTGTAAGCTGCTGTACATGCAAGTAAAATGAAAAAATGAAAATAAATTTAGACCTTTGATTGGAGCAATGAGTGATACATATACTTAAGAAGCATGCTTTCTTCAAATTTCATAGTGGGGTGTGGACTTCTTCAAATTTGGCTCTCTTTTTAAAATATTTTATGTACAGGGTTTCATGAGAAGTGTTACTGCTCTATGATTAATCATAAATTTTTCATCAAATATTTTATAAAATCTTGTAAAACTATGTAGCAAATAAAAATGTATGTTCTTTATTATCAATACTACTAGGTATAAATTATACAATATTTCAAGATATATATTGTGTATATATATACATGTTTTCATTTGTATGTCAATGATTTTGTAACAGTCTTGGCCACTATGTGTCATGCAAATGTCTTTACGTGTGTATCAATGATTTTTTATTTACCCTGCAGAGCTGCCTACTATTCAGAGCACCTGAAGCATCCATTGGGTCTCTTCCTGCACCTCTATGCCCGTTATTGTGCATATGAACAAAAGATCAATAATGATCGAATGGATTCAATTAGTAAGGAAACCAGTCATCTAATGACAAATGCAGTATTCTCTTTAAAAAAAATTTAGAATCTAAGTTCTTATGATGGCTCAGATTTTATGTTAAGTGTGTCTTTGAGATGTTGTTGACAATGAAAAGCAATAAATAGTAAAGGAAATCAAGTTTATGACATGCAGCATTCCACTGGGGGAATTATGCAATTATAATATCTACTTTAGTTTTGAATTCTTATTGTTTCATTCATAGCTAGGGTGATAGTGCACACAAGTGCACCCAGTATAAATGTTTGTGCAATGTTTTTTTCTTTTAAAACATAAGTTGGTCCTTTTAAAGTATTTTGTATGACATTTTGTAACAATGTTCGTTTTTTTTAGAATTTATTGTTTTAGTACACTAAACTAAATTCAACAGAAAGAGCTCAAACAGTTACTTTATCTTTTAGTAATGATGCTAGAAAGAGAAGAGCAGAACTTCAACAAACAGAACACAAACAGTTAGCCTTGCCTTGAATAATGACTATGTAGAGGAGAACAGAAAATCCCTTCCTCTGTAGCTACTGTCTTGTCTCCCAAGTATGTAGTGAAGTAGGTTAATGAGGTAGGAGGTAGATATATTTTTTAGGATGTTTTCATATTATTGACTGAAAATATTTATGTAGAAATTGAGTTCAGTGATTGCATGCCAAAGTTGTTTTGTATATTATATATCACACGAGTGTTCATTGAGTTTCACATTTAGGTGAGCATTTCATTCATAGTTTTGTACAAGTGTGTTGAGATCCAAATTTGGTATGACACGGTCATATCTTCTTACTATAATGTTAGGTTGTAGAGCTTATTTTTCTCTTCTTGTGTTCTATCAAAATTGAACAGTTGCTAATGATGACTCATTTATTCTCACTTCCAGCCCTCCTGCCTAAAAACGTCCCAGGGCCCCACTTGTTTGAAATCGCTCACCGCCTTGGTCCTGCCTATCATAGGGTCAGCAAAAAAGAAAATTTTCCTGCCAAGACCAAAGGAGTCATTGGCTTGGGTGACTACCAGTACAAAACTAAGCACACCAAACATGCTGTAAAAAACACTTCGAGTGCCTCAACAGTGAGCGCCAAGCGCAAGCTCAGAAGTCGAATTGAGGATGAGATAAATGATGAAAATGTAGCTGTAGACAAAGATCTGGCTGATCAGGAGCTTGCTCATCTTGAAGATGACATTGACGGCATTGACATCGACGATGGCGACGAGAGTCTGAAGCTGCGCCTTGATGGGAGCAGCTGTATGGGTGAAAAGGACGAGCTGAAGGAAGATGATTTGGTCTGGTTAGTGAAGCTGTGGAAACTTTTTAGGGATTTTAACTGTATTGCAATTAATTCTTTTATTTTGCAATGGGTTGATTGATTACCTATTTAAATATTGATCATTTATACCTATTATAATATTTTCATTGAGTTGTAGGATTGCCTTGTGACCATTTGTTTATGTTCACATTTTTTTATTGCATGATATTGATAGTTTATTTTTTATTTTCACTTATTTTTTCACTGCAGGAGAAACTTGAGATATTTCTATATGACTATTGATTGGTTTTATTAAATTCTTCCTGTACCTTAGTTGGAATTTAGTTGAAAATTAATGGCATTGAAAATTCAATAATTTGTTCAATGTGCCAGATTTATTATATCTTGTTGTATTTCTATTATATTTAGTCCTAAAATTGTAACTTTGTTTTTTACTCCACTAGTAGTGGGTATTACAAGCTTGTTTGTTATGACATACCATGATTTCTTTAAAGTTTTAAAACGTTGATATTTTTCAGACAGTTTTTTCCGTTGTGCAATGGGGCATTAACACTCATGAAAAGTTTATGTTCAAGTTCATTACTTTTTCAAACTCAAAGGAAGCTGCTAATCATATTTACTATGTACTAAAACCACTCAATCTATAGAAACATGTTTTTACTGATTGAGTGGTCATAGTAAACATGATTAGCATCTTTCAACAAGTTTTATCATGCAATGAACTTGAACTATTTCACAAGGTTGAGAGATTCGGAAAAAAATTGCAAAATAGTCTCTTGCATTACTCGCATTATAGCCAACAACACTTTTTCTAGAAGCTCACTACAGAATCAGTCTAAGTTGCATATTTTATCTTCAGCTTCAACTTTTTCCTTCCTTGAGCATTACTGATGTGTTATCACATTTTTAACCTCTAGTGTGTATGATGCCATGTGTTGTCTCTTCTTTCTTTAATTTTTCAAGAAACTTCCATAATTCCAGGCCTTCTGTAATTATTGTAGTACAAAATAACTTTTGAGAGGCTTTGGTGTTGCATTAATGTCTCTGAAAGAGGAAAATTGTTTCTTTCAAAATCAGTCACACACAAAGCATTGTTGTGTGCCTACTCGTTTGATGGATATTTCGTTGCATTAATTAGTGAAGCACCGATTTTCTTTCGGCATAATCGTGCC
>VOMN01129386.1:0-15114 GCA_014899125.1 Orchestia grillus | reverse complement strand
TATTACAATTTCTAGTGACATGATCTTGGGGAGGGAATTGGGCAGAAGTTTTTTCATGTAGATTCGGGTCACCGCTTGTCCTAATGGTTTTGAACATAAAGTTTCCCATCGAAATTGATAAAGGTTCGGCAATTTCGAACTTCCGGGCTTTTAAACGAGTTTTTAGTGTGCTCATTATAGTCCAGGTGTGCAATAACTCTAATGGTTTTTTTCTGAAAGGTAAAAACTTTGTTCATCTTGTTTTTATCGGTCCCATACCATACTTCTGCTCTATGTTGAAGAAACGGGTGAATAAGAGTATGATACCAAATTTTTAGCGCATCAGTTGGCAATTCATTTCTTACTGCACCTACATCTGCACCCAGACAACGGGGCGTGGCTGGACGAACGTGACAATAACCCCATTCGAGTGGCTGGTCCAAAAAGTTTTGTTTTCATGGGGCAAGAACCGCGTGCACTGGCACGGAAGAACGCACATTCGCCGTATGGGCTGACTTTTCCAATGGCAGCTCCATTATCTCCGCTCAAATTTTGCATTCGGTTCAATCTCGCCCTTGCAGATCCTGTTCCTGGCTGGCCGTCGATTAATTCTTGAGTGAACTCAATTGCAAGAAGTAGAAGGGTGGTCTCACGACTCATTATGGATCAACTGCCCTTAAGATCGCTTGAGAACGTTCAAGTGGTGAGATTGTCATTGATGTTATTCCATCTCCCCTCACGCCCCGGCCATTTCTAACCGCAGCGTGACGCGAATTCTTCACAATCATCTCAACCTTGATCCGTCCTGGCTTACAGTGGTGTCAGAATTTCTCAAATCTATGTTATTGGTATAGGTACCATGCGGTGCAGGTAGGCACCACGTCACTCACGGCGCGAGGTGCGATGACTTGCTACTCCTCGACAGGCGCCAAATCTCCCTGAGAGGCGACCTGTAGTAGCTGCCTTGATGATCCAATTGGGCTCTGCGGGACTTTTTTAAGAGGCCATTTCAAATCCAATGTGTACACGTATCGTCAAAGGGCCGTGGACCAACTTAGCCAAACAAAGGCCAAGCAATAACCGATATTCCGATGGCTATGCATGAACTCAAACTTAATAAAATTGAGTGCTATAATGTACAGACAGTGGAGGCGGCACTTGAGCTATGTCATACTTAAAATCACGGAAATTTTCTTTTAATTTTATTTCTACAAAAAAATTGAAGTCACAGTAATATCTGAAGTCATTTTACTTCTATTCAATTTTCAAATCAGCAAATATTCTTGTTTCACCTTTTACCACTCTAACGCGGCTTGTGCCATGTTATAGCTTCACGGGAGGCAAATGGCAAGTTAGTTACAGTCATCACACTAAACTTTTCACGCTAGCGCATCAGCATAAGCGTATATTTATTCCCCTTAATACACTTAGATTTTTGATCGTCTTAGGGATGAGTTTCAACTCATTTTTTCACTGAAAATACTTTTTCTAGTTGAATTCTTCTTGATGTGCTCCCATTGCGTCAGAGGATGTCGAACGTTAGTGTTCATGGCGTGGAGCAATATGTTTTTCGTCCAATCTTGATTTTTCTAGACAATTTTGCCTTATCTTTAACATTTTTGAAAGCTTGAAACCTGTTTTATTGATCTTGAGCGAGCCTTTTGCCTGAAAGATTCGTTATTTAGCGCTGACTTTAATTTCTCATCACGTCATGGGATGAAAAATGAGGGTCGTATTGGCGGTATTGGCCACAACCATTCTTAGGTTGCATAGGTGATATTGGCCACAACCATTCCTAGGTTGCATAGGTGATATTGGCCATTACCATTCTAAGGGGCGCATTGGCTGTATTGGCCACTACCATCTCTAGGGGCGTACGGGCTGTATTGGCCACTACCATTCCTAGTGGCGTATGGGTTGTATTGGCTACTTATGCTCCCATGGTCGTATTGGCTGCGTTGGCTATTTTTGTTTCAAGAGTCGCATTGGCTTGCTGAGGGATCGGAACAGAGAGAATGAAAAGTACGCTAATAAGGGACAACTCTCTCGATTGATTGGAGGCTTCATTAAAACGAGCAAGTCGTCTATTCTTGTAGGATATTTACGGAAACATCAAGATTTGATCATTACTCCAGTCTTCCAAATTACATTTCCTAATACTCGTTAAAGTCAAAGAAGAAAAACAATTTCTGGCTCGGCATCGCTGATGGTCTGGTTAAGCTTTCCAGCTCCTGTACATTGAACAGAAATGGTAAGAAGTCTTGGCAGCCATCCGTATGAGCGAATAAAATATCAGCAAATTGAAGCTTTTTCAACCATTTTTTGTTTTTGATCGATTAGTTAAGGGGGTGTAAACACGTCGCTGCTGCAAGTCACTGACACAGAAAAAATTTGTAAAAATGGTCGCTGAGAGCAACGTGCTCCTGATAAAATGCGTAGAAGTGATCCACAACACAACTGAACGAATCCTCGTAGATTTTCTTAATGAAATATGGTGATAACATACTATTAAAACCAATGGTGAATACAAACTTTGTGAATTCGATCTCTTTTGAGAAATTCTTATCAGAGCAAATAAAGATCTTGTGAGAATCGTTCTATTTCAATTAAAAATATTTGAGGAGACGTTGACACAAATGATTCCAGAAATTTTCGCCCACCCCGCCAAGTTTTCATTTTATACATAATTACGTTCTTTCCACGTAAATATTTGTGGCATAAATTATACCGACAAGCACTCAACGCAATAAAATTCTCGTAAAATGCACTGGTGTGGCCCCCAGCAGCGACGATGGCATTGAATAAGACCCCGCACCGCCTTCACCCTTGCACGCGATGTTCAAAATTGCTTCGTTGATAAAGAAATTAGCGTGAACTTTACTGGGGAAACTTGCGCGAAATAACTAAGCAGTGCAATGGTTTTGACGTGCTTTAGGATTTTTAACGTGCACTCTGAGGCACTCAGCTGCAAGTTGATGAAATTCATAGAACAGGTATGACGTTAATAGAGACGTTTTTGGTGTGCTCTGTTATGAAAATTTGAAGTTCAGGGAAACGGAATTCAGTTCAGGTTTACGAAATGAAAAATAATATTAGGGCATGGCACGTGCTTACTACCCTACTCGCAGGGTTAAATTTTCATTACGTGTATTAATAAGTTACTACGTACAACAAAATGGGTGCAATGTTTACGGTGAGCCCTGGCGTATGCTCCATAGATTAAGAAAGCGTCTATAAGAGGACGCTAACTCTAGACAATAGAGTGTATAGAGAATCTAGAGTTATGTATAGAGAATATCACCCGATATCTAGGACCGACTCGAGGTACCGTCAATGACGCTTCGGTCATCATCGACTTAGGGTAATTTTTCATATTTTCCACCGCAGTGGATGGATTACAACAGGAACAAGGGCAGAATTTAAAATGGTGTTTGACCAACGCTTCCAATTGTGCCCTTCAAAGTTAAAAAACTAAATCCTATTGAATCGTTCTCAGGATCTCATACAACACGCCGAAGGAGAATTTTGAAGATCACACGGTGTTGATTTTACACAGCGTATCCAGCGGCGTTCTTTCAATGTCGCTTATTTTGCAAATGGCTCACACTTTCAAATTTAGAGCTCATTCCGAACTTTTTGCCCCAGCAATGAATCCTCAGATTTGAATAGAAAATAAGGCTAGCGAACTCTTAGGGCTCTCTTGCTTACCCTCAACAAATAGTGAGCGGTTGAGTGTTTGCTTTTCTTGGGGGAATTGGCGCGTAAAAATGAGACGGAGGTGCGGGACGTAAGTCGAAATATGTTAGAGTGCTTGAGATCGATGCGTGGCTGTGTGGGAGGTGCATGCTTCGCGCAGGCAGCGCTGTCACCTGTAGAGGAAATTACTTGGAGCTCTGAAAACGGTCCCTTCCTTAAGAATTTTGAATTTGTTTCATATGAATTTTTGAAATTGCTCAAGTAAAAATTTATTTAAATTTACTTTCAGCTGAATATTGAATTCTCCACCTTAAGAATTTTGAACTGGTTTTCATATGAATTTTGAAATTGCTTACTTAGAATTTGTTTAAATTTCCTCGTGGTTGAATTTTGGGTTTGCCAGTTTGAGACTTTTCAATTTTCTTGAGTTAGAATTGCAATTTGTTTCCTTATGAATTTTTCAATTTCATTCCATATGAATTTTCAAATTGCATCCGTAATAGTTTTGAATTAACTTCCATGAGAATTTAGAAACTAGTTTCGTACTATGTTCGAATTTTCATTCGTAACAACTTTGAATATCCTACCTAAAGAATGCTGACTTTAGTTTCATAAGAAATTCCAATTTGGTCCCTTGATGATTTTAGAATTACTCATGCATGAATTGGAATTTACTTTCATAAGAATTGTCAATTTGCCTTTATCAGAATTTTCCGCCGTCTCTTTTCAAGGACAGTAAATTTGCATGGCTTTTTTTAGCCCGACCTCAATAGCTAGTCGAGCAGTTCGACAGGAATCTAAAGGGTGTATTCGCGACCGAATAAAATGAAATATTCACAATACACTCAAATTCTATCAATATTCCCTTCCGTAAAAATTGAATGTACATGCAACCCTTGCCTTATTGTTGACGTCCCTCGTGTTCCGACGCGCACTTTGTTGCAAGTAAGAAAGACGAAGAATGCGAGTACAAAATACAGCTGGGAAACTCTGCATCTCATCGAACAAAGTGTAAAATCTAAATGAGCCCTTCCCTTTAGTATATTCTGTTTCCGTTGTACGTATATAAATCTCTTTCACTCAGTTGGAATTTGACTTAATTTGCTGTTGAACAAGAAAAAAGTCATTAAGAACAACCAATCTAAGAAGGATAACAGCTTTGATTACTCGCACAACAACACCGTATTGTTTGAAACAATTGAATCATTTCTTTGAAGCATTTGAAACAGACTATATACCTTATTATAAATAAGATTTAAACTCTACTCAAAAGGAGCAAACCAGAAAAATGTTCTACTGCTCTGTGATGTACATAGTCAGGTGTGACGGCATTGCTAAATGCTTAGTCTGCACCCTAGATGATAACGTAGGTTACCTCACTATATGTATATTAGAACGCACATTTTTAGGTTAGTTTTCCAATACTGATTTGGGACATTTAACTTGAAACATTTATGTACAAGTAATTTACATCGGATGCAGTATTGCAATCAAATGAGAAATGATAGAAAAACTTAAATCAGAATATACGCCACTTGTGGACCAATAAAGACACAAACCTTCTACAATAACTTAAATAGAAAAGAAGTTTGCAAATTTATGGAACATTCATTCGTATTAATAACAAAATTTAAATGTACATATGAATAGAAAAGTGAAGGTAATTGATTGCGTTGCTTAAAATTACAGATTAGAGTACAAGTATAACACGAGTCAGTAACTGAAGTAAAAGACTACGCACATATTCGTGCACATATATGAGTATATATCCACATAGGCTGGCGTACACAGATGTGCGTATTTTATTACAGAGGGAGAAAATAGGTCTGAAGATTCGCCTTATATGATTAATATAACGATTTTGATGCATACCTGGAGGAACAGAATTACAGAATCTAGTACCGGCGAAAGAAACCAATGAGGGGTCAGAATTGGGCAGAAATTATTTCACGGAGGTTTGAGCCACTGCTTCTTCTAATTTCTGAAAAAAATTTGGGCGAAAATTGACAAAGTTCGAGCAATTTTAGGATTCCAATGCAATTAGAGAGTCGTTAGTGGGTTCATTATAGTGCAGATGTGTGAGAGCCCTCATACTTTTTTGTAAAGTAAAAATTTTGTTCGTCTTGTTTTTATCGGTCCCACATAACGCTTCTAATCCACAATGAAGAAACTTATTAATAAGTGTATGCTGAAAGATTTAGAGGGCATCAGTTGGCAATATAATTTTAATTTCATGGAATACACCAATCGAATTTCGACAGTTTTTTACAAATGAATGATGTATGTTCTTTGAGAATCAAGTGCCTGTCAAGGATTATTCAGAGCAATTTTGCGAGATCAGTTTGCTGTGTAGAGGCGTGGCCTGAGCCCGCAGCCTGCACTCATCGCGAGTCAGGAGCGGTGTATTCAATACGAGTAAATTCACTCGGAGTGAATGGGCGAATTCGTGATGAGTGAATGAGCAAATTCGTGAAGATTGAATGCGCGAATTCAAGAAGAAGGAAAGAGTGAATTTATGATAAGTGAATAAATGAATTCATCATAAGTCAACGAGTGAACGCATCCCTTACGTTGTGGCTCCGGACATAGTTTGCTCAGTGCTCAATGCTCAGCGCTCAGTGCTCAATGCTCAGTGCTCAGTGCTCAGCGCTCAGTGCTCAATGCTCAGTGCTCAGCGCTCTGCGCTCAGTGCTCAATGCTCAGTGCTCAGTACTCAGCGCTCAGTGCTCAGTAATGCCCACCCGAGTCGTGTGTCTGGCCCCGACCACGACACTCTGAAGAGCCCCGCCGGGCTTCTCGCATTCAGAGCAAAAAGCTCGGAAATTCCCAGACGGCTCATCAGAATAAGATGTGATTGCTCTTTCATAGCGTAAAATGGCTCAATTTCCGGCACGCTTTCCCTGATCTCCAATCGTGACTGAAGCTTTCGACTAACATCATGCCTAAGCACGCCGAAAAGAAGTCGTCTGCAGAGAGTTGAAGGCGCAAGCAAGAAAGCATGACTGGGCTACAGCGAATCTGCTATCTACATTGGATGCCAAGCAACAAATTCGATTAAGGCGGACGAAAGTATAAATTTTTCTGGGGTTTGAAAATTTTTGAAGCCCCATAGGTAGAAAAAAGAAGAACTCGTAGTTAGAGTCGATGGGGGACTTTTTCTCTATGTTTTCTACCGGAATAAATATTGGTTTACTTTTGTGTAATAATAATGTTCATGGTAGATACATATTTTATTTACTTTTTTCAACTTACATTATTGAACATATAAGTACAGTATGTTGGACTGCTAGTATATTTATACTGACACACGAATCTATGTAAACGTTAATTGTATACGAGTTATAGGTATAATTTTCAGACTCGCACAACCTTTTATTCCCTGACAGCCACGTCTTATCGACGAATGCGAATTAAACATCCATATCACCACGTATGCAATCGAATAACACGTCAACCTCAGCCGCCGAAGTCTCAAGTTCAGAGGGGACGCAGAACTTTTAATAAACTCAATAAAAATAGATAAAATACATCAAGAATTTACACTAACAGCGATTGAAACACTACAGCCGGCTTTTAAAGGACCGTAATCCATATTATCAGGGTTTGAAAATTACGTCCTGTAGATCCTACAGACTGCCACTCGCATATCCGAGGTTCCGTTTTTTTGCGTCATCCTGTATGGATTTATTTTAGAAGGACTTTCGAAACCTCTCTACGCTGGCGTTGACCACCTGCCCCGATGAAGTACAAGTTTATTTGAATCTCAGTTATTTTAATCCCGTATTAATTGCAGCTAACTAGACAATTCACGATCTAGTTTTGGTCACAATAATAAACCTTCTACACTCAAATATTTCACCAAATATTACAGGAATCCCTGTCATGATATTTACAAAAGTATGGCTTATTCTCAAGAGCTTAAGGGCAATTTTGTATCTTGCATCGACTAATTTTTACATGCTTTAATTTTACACCACTCACATAACTTGGGAGCGGTGTTTAAACTAACTTGCCCTCCCGCCGTGGCGAAATATGGAATTTTTCGAGCTTCATTCCAGTCTACCCTGACATTTTAAACTGAAAGTTCACGGAAATTTGGATGTTGTAAGCAAAAATAATGAAATCAAATATATTAAAGGGACGTATTTAGTTAATGAAAGCAAGAATATTAAAAAGATATCAAGATATTGAAAGCCAAAATATTGAATGAGTTATTGAAATAATGGAAACAAAAATTAAAAGATACCTATTAAGATAATGTTAGCAAATATATGAAAAAAGTTCATAAGACTACAGACGCAACAATTTTAAAAAGACATGTTAAGATAATGAAAGCAAAAATATTGAATAGATATATTTAGACAATGGAAGCAAAAATATTAAAATACAGTCTAAGATGATGGAAGCAACAGTTCTGGCGGATGAACAGAATAACAGAACATATTGTGCAGAAAACATACGTGCTGCCACCCGAAGTCATTGCTCCGTCGATGAAGCTCGTGGCAGTGTTTGAACTGAGGCTGCGCTGCGTCAGCAAAAAATTCAGAGTGGCGGTGGATTCGCCTTTGAAACGTTTCTCTTTCCCGTGTTTACCTGCTTTGTGTGCCTTGAGATTGGAACTGATGGCAGACGAATAGTCACGGAAATCGCACTTGAAAAGATTTCCTCTCCCGTGCTTACTGGCTGAGCCTGATTAGTGTTTTCGGGTTCGTAGCCGTTAATTTGAAAACAATCCACAGTAGCAGTCGTGAAAAAATTGCCTGGAGTATATTTGAGTTTAGAAATATCAATTGTGGTTAAGAAATCTGTCTCTGACTCAAATATTGAATAGTAAAATGAGTGGAATGATAGTAACTTTTCAACGGAAGCCAGACCGATTTCTCTTACGAAATGACTGGCCCCATCTCACACTTAAAGGAGGGATTTACAGTCATGCTAGATGACCGCCTCATTTTAAAGTTGCGGGATAATCCGGGGGTCCTTCGCACAATCCGGAGGTCTTTCGCACAATCCGAAGGTCCTTCGCACAATCCAGAGGTCCTTCGCACAATCCGGAGGTCCTTCGCACAATCCGGAGGTCCTTCGCACAATCCGAAGGTCCTTCGTACAATCCGGAGGTCGGTCGTAGAACCTCTCACCATTCTGCACCGATGAAAAAAAATTTCTTCAGGGACATCGCCTTTCAGAAGGAAGGTTTGCTAGTCTCTGCAGAGGCCTGTGTTCTTATGGAGGAGTAGAATTGAGAGTAAAACTTCCCTTGTTAGCATTTCTTGGGATGATAAACATGAACTTCTATGAAGACTTCCCCAACTCTGTGAAAAAGTTTCCAGACACGGGTTTTTTTATGGAATTTTGGGCTCAAGTTCCATGAGAGACTCTCTGCGTGCGTGGATACATTTTTAGGTGAGTGAGCTCGTAAATGAATGAGCAAGATGTCAATAAAGTTTGTTTTCGCTGCTGGGTGGAAGAATACTGAGCGATGACAATGGACAAGCAAGCATCATACGTATGTCGGACTTTTATTATGCAAGAGTCGTAACTCACTTATGGAAGATATTCGTGACCTACCACGAGACAAACTCTTTTGGTAAACGGAATAAAATTCATCTCTATTTTGCTTTTTCATCAGGCACAAGGTCAAACAATGAGAAGACATCAAACAATTAAGGTATTTCAAATGAGTTTCAACTTAATAATTTCAATTCAATATTTTTTGTGCAAGGTACAACTTGAAATTGCTCATTATATTTTGCATTCTTGTACACCATCCTAACTTTGACAAACTTCAAATCCAGATAAGATATTTATTGTTGACGCTGTCTTTTAGACATCAACGCTTCAACTGCTGAATTCTAGTGATTAATAACAGGATGTGAATTACTTAACGAAATCTTGTTAGTGGATTGTGTTTTCGTAATGTTTCGCTGTGCAGTAAATCTTGCAGTCATCAGAAATATCTTGATCTACTAAACATAACTCTTGAAAACATAAAATACCCGGTAACTTGCATGCACTATATTCCTATGATTTTTTGTATGGTTATTCTCAAATAAAGCCTCTGTAGCGAGAGAACTAAGAAGTCTCTTCTTTTGTACACTACGTGTACGAACTTGAAAAATTCCTCTTAAATTCAAAACGGTTACACCAGCCAGGATTTCATGCACGTGATTTTGGCATGTGACATTCCTATGATGTTGAATTTCATCTGGATATTAAGGTTCAAAACTTTGATAGTTTCCAGAATGAAAAAAACTTAACTCAAGGCACCCAATTTTTCTGTGTATGCAACTTGGACCGACATTGATACAAGAAGATGTAAACAAAAGGGGGTTTCATGAATACATACGTCATTGTTACGTCGAGCTTGCAGTGTACGGAACGACGGCATGAGTGAATGATAACTTATGAAGAAACGATCAAGAAATTCAACTTCCTGAAGAAAAACTTTGATAGAGTTTAAAAGAGAGCTGCTATGACTTTTTTTCATATGTACAAGGTGTTTTGGCTCATTCAGCTAACAAATTGAATTGAAGGATACTTTGTTTGCCATTTTGTGTATTGGACATTGTTTGATGCTAAATAATACACATCACATCAACGTAGCTGATGAACATCAAAATACAGTACTTGATGTCGATTTGTCGAAAGTTTTATTTTTTCTTCTAATTGAGTTCGCGGTTCTTTGATCAGGTATTTGTTTCCAAAAGCTCAAAATGTCCCAACCGTGAAATTTTCTAATTAACGAATTAAGCTTTCAGTTGACCGCGAAACTAGAACGTTACGAACAGTGGAGAATTGCAATAATGAAAAGAGCTTCCATTGTCTCATTTTTGTGTTGTTTCATCGATGTTACTTTTTCAGCAACGTAAAAGGCGAACAGTATTTCGTAGTTAAAAAACATTTTGTTGCAGCCTTAAAAACATCAACTTTACTACCCGTGCTAGTGAATTCTTTTTCAGTATTTTCTATATCATTGTGGCTCTGATGTTACCAGATTGTTAGAAACCTAAGTCGCTGTTCATTTGATCATTTTATAAGATCTATAGACCAAGTATTGACAGGGTCTTATCATCTCCTAAGGTTTTGTTAGCGTTTTTTTTACTTTCTAATGACATGTGCAGAATTCTATCGCCTCTTATGAGTTTTTACAACTTTCAGAATATTTACAAAAATTTTGTCTCGTATTAAATTTTTATCAAGCACTAAGCACTTTTTACGAAATTCGATCACCTTCTTTAAGGACTCATCATAACTGCTCTCTCTCTCTCTGGGTACGCCCTCATACCCCGAGTCCAGTCACACTCGCCCCATTTGTTGAGCTACTTGAAACTTTCTCCCCCAAATGACGTCGAAAGAAGGTTCCTCTTCCGAGTTTTTCACACAATTCTCGTGCACGAGTGGCTTCTAATGTTGCCTTTGAAAAATCGATGGATGGGCATCAGGGTTCCGAAAAAGAAGTTGCCGTAATGGGAAAATCTAAGCATGTTCCGAATCGAAAAAGCTTTAGCGAATTGAATTTACGAAGAGATATTTTTCATCGGGTACAACTTTTTCGAGTCCCATACGACAAGTAAGAGTTCAGGAATCGAAACACTATGTAGACTCGTTTTAAGTAGACGATAAATTCGTAAACGTCTGTGTCAAACTCATACAACAGATATCATTGGCTGCCAATATGTGAGTGTATATCAACACATACGGACGCAGTCTTTTTTCTTAAAGCTATGATGAGAAACATTTCCTCATAGGTTTGTGCGTCGGCTGCAGACCACATTTATTTAATTTACTTAAAACAGGAGAGTCTGTGGATCTGCATGATCCACAGTTGGCGTTACGGAACAACTTCTACGAATATACTTTTTTGCTGGCACAAAGCAAACATTTACGTGTGAGAAAGAAATATGCCTCTCTCGAGACGCTGTCCAGTTCTGCAGATGCAGATGCGACTGGAGTGCGGCAAGCATCATTTTCTCTTGTGTTTGTAAAAAGGGGTTCTATTCTTTACGTTATTTTATCCGTATTGCACGCTCTAACATCTCATTTTAATAATACGTTTCCTTGGAACAATAACGTTTTAATTCGCATGGTGTTGTATTCATAAAGAACGTTATTGTCTCATTACTGCAGTACGTCCTCCCGCAGGTGGGTTTTTTAAGGCACAGCACCCGGGCGCCTCGCAGAAAACTTTCGTCCCAATGGTTTTGAATACGAGTAGTGGTGGTACTGTGAAGTTATTTGGATTATGCGGGTTTTGTGATTTACACATTGAAAATTAAGCATTAGAGCTTCTCATGCATTCGTCAATTAAGGTAATTTTCTCAGCTCGGTATACTTTTGACTGCCAACTGGAACAACAAGGGACACGAATCATACAAAACGTTGCGCTGCGTTTCTACGAAGCAATGTAAATACATTTTAAATTGCTGCTTCCAATTATTCTAAACTGAAGAGAAAACATTCACATTTTCTGACTGATGGACTTTTTCAGTAGAAGTAACGGCTTTCAATTCCACTCAAAATAGAACGTGTCACATGGATTGTTAATCATAAATGGAAGAGTTCACCCAAGAGTCCACCCAGCTCCACCTTGGGACGCAAGCAAGCCTGTCGGTCCCCAACTTGTCCTAGGTTCAGGTACACATTCTATATGAAATCCTGTACAAATATTCTAATATCTACGAGCAAAGAATAAGATGACATAATGAGCTCCAAATGCGCCTAATTCTTGAAGGAGCCATGGCACATGTAAATTAAAGGATTCCTATCACGGGAAGCCTTCGTTAAATTGGAATGGCGCCCAGGCAAAACCAATTAATTTTCAAGTGAAAACCAATGGATTCTGAATTTGAAAATACTCGTTGAATGAAATCGAATTGAAAGTGTTTAATGAGGGAATTATCTAAGCAGATCCATTAAAACTTTCTTGCGCTATTGAGCAGCCCTCCAGATGCTCTCTGGCATGAAATTAATTGAAAATGGAAGTGGCCGTTGAAGAGCTTAATCATCTTGAGAAATATAGCTTAAAATTTATTTATTAACAGCTCATGAAAAATATTGCTCAAAATTTTGTATATACATATATACATATACATATAATTAGCATAATAACTGATGAGAAAGATTGCGTAAAATTTTATACCTTAATAGGTGATGAGTAATATAACACATTTCCTTTGATGGATTACAAAATGTAGGGTCAGATGTGAATAATTTAATTTATTCATGCATATCGGATATTTTCCAGCAAATATGTGTTTATTGGTAGTTAACAATCGTAATAATGCATTCCGATGCACCACTGGTACGTATAACTCGATAGAATGAAGTTTTAGCGTTCAAATTCTATTTGTAAAATTTGTTAAGCCTAATCTTGCCATCGTTTAACGTGGGAACAAAATAGCGTGAAAATCGAAAAAGTGAGCGTTGAAAAAGAATAACAGGAGGCAATTTTTCTAGATTTCAAATGATAATGCAATGATAAACAAGTAACCCTCCTCACTGGGGTTACCGTTGCCTGGAAACTTCACAAACATTTGCACGTAACTACTCCGTTCTCACGCGCTTACATTTTAAGATTAAATAACAATTTTCGTTACAGATAAAGTATAGCGAATTTGTACACATGACGCACATGCCAACACGCACACACACACACACCCCGCAGTCCTCGGTGAACAACACTTTACTCAGTACAAAGCGCGTGTGATACTATTTTTAATTTTCGTCGAACTTGAGACTTTCGTTTGTCTTTTCAAACGATTGTTTTAATGGCCAGGGGTGCTTGATTCACACGTCTAATCTGGGGCGTAGCACCGCATGTCTCCATAAATAAACCGTGTTGTGCCTGCTGAGCATCGGTCTCAACTTATTTCTTCATCTGTAGCTGTTTAGGAGAGCCTCAAATTTACGTCGAGGAGATAAGAGAAGCTATAGCAAGCACTGAGCTGATTTGAATATTGGTTTTCGAATGAAACTCTGAACTACATCTTCTTAGTAGGTATAAAACACGTTTCCTGAGACGATGCTGTTTTCTAAAGGTAAAATGATCCACTAATCGTTCATGTCGTTGAAAGTGTGATAACTCGTAAGCGCTGACATCAAATTACATTTAGAAATTATCCTTGGTTTTCGTCAGAACGCAACGAGTTGACAATCTCCGCGGACCCTCAGTGTTGCCCGAGTGTTTTAGGAGAGGAAAAGTGAGGTAAGAACACGCGACATTCGAGGCTTTTCCGGCGCCCTGAGCAAACGCTGAGGTTGCGAGTGTTTGCTCTTCTCGAGAGAATCATTGCATCAAAATATTGCCAAAGGGTCTCGACACATCAGACGGTGCCGTGCAGTCCTGAAGATGGGGCAGGCTTTTGTTGCAATGAAGCTTCATTCGCTTGCCAACACTCGTCGATGGGTTGTCTGCAGTATGACAAGCGTGCCAACTTACGATGCAATCCCCGAAATTATTCTATGATTCTACTTTTCTGGGGCATTGTTGTAGGAATAGTTTGAGGAAGCCCAAATAGTCTCACGAACCAACTAAAAAATTCGATCTGTTACCCCTCGAAACGATCATCAAACACGTGTGAGTTTACACAGAGGAACTGTGTACTGCCTTCAGGGTGGTAGGCTTAAACTGCCACAACAGTTCCCGCTTGCATAAAGGCGACGCATAGGTCACTCTAACAGACCTGTGGCTAGCTTTAGAGGTGACAGGTGCTACGGTACTTCCCCACACATCTAATTTTAAGCATGATAGAAGTCTCTCCAAAATTTAGCATGGTCCTCACGACCTTATGTCAACTACACGAGAGTCTATAATGAATCTGTAGTTGTATGATTGTGCTGAACGTTAATTAGAGAATGTAACGAGATGAATATTACCTTTTCATAATCAATCACCTTTAACACGCACATTTAAAATTTTATTCAAAATTGGTTTTTACTAATTTCATACTCTGCGAATATTAGTGTTAGACTTTTGATGCCTTTTTGACATTAATTATGGAATCGGGTTCTAAGAGGAACGTTAAACTTGAGTTGGAAAGTTCCCTTTCGCTTGCTACTCAGACGACCTGCTTTTCGCTGTGGATAGATTGCACAAGTTGCTTAGTTTGCCGGTGCCGATTAACTATATATACATTTATTCGAAAACGAAGCATACGGAGCGTTGATCATGACGTGACTCTCATTCTTCAATGATTCACATGCCTAAAAAATGAATTTGTTCATCATGCTCTGAAATTCGATGAAGTGCTTAGGTCCAGCTCATTTATTACTGAATATTCTTTGTTCCGAAGTTATTACAGAATGTTTCAAGTAACCTAGTTATTAGTGAATATTTATGTTACTCAGTTATTATGGAATATTTTAGGTTACTCAGTTATCACGGAATATTTTATGCTATTCAGTTGTGACGGTACGACAAAACCCTAGCTGTCGTTCGCC
>VOMN01129380.1:0-20984 GCA_014899125.1 Orchestia grillus | reverse complement strand
AATAAAATGAAAGAAAACCACAAGCATAAGTCGACATGAAAGCTTCACGCCGACCAGGTGATTTGAAACGTGATGGCGCATACAAAACTTCAAAGAATTGAATGAATCAAGTTCCACATGACTTGGAGTAATATGGAATGTAACTGAGAAGCATGCTCGATGTTACCAAGACTGTAATGACGTGACGTAAGTTTGCCGGAGAACCCCCTTACTAAACAAGACCGTTCACGTTAACAGCATTACAACAGAACGAACTGAGGAACTGGGTGATTAGCTACGCGTATTGGAAGATTTAACAGTTCAATCGAAAACAATGAGATAGGAAAGGTAACTCAGTACTTCACAGACCTAAATATCACCTTCAATCCATTCAGGATACCATAAGAGGGAAGCTTCGTTATACATAGACAACAAAAGACCCAAAGTTTTAGGTGTCATTAGTGAAGACCGATAGTTTTAATAGAATGAAGAAACAGTACAAGTACGCCTCTCGTTGAGATGAGACGTAAACAACGAAGCAAAATCGAGAATACTTGCTCACTACGTCAGTACGCAGGTAAAGCCAGCACGAGAGAAGATTAATGGGAGAAACAGCGCCGATACCAAAGTCGAAAATTAAACTCGAATATACTCGTTGTTGCGACAGACTTTTCAGTACGTTAACTAGAAATAAGATTAAGGAATGCTTATTCCCAAAGGTTTGCAACCAGATGCGACAATCGAGAAAACCTCCTGGGTTAAGTAGTGATCGCAAATCTCATTTATTCTTCAATGAGAACAGAGTCCCTACGCTGAGTAGTAACAAATACGCATACAATTAGATCAAAATATACAAAAATCAAATTTCCTTATCAATGTGAAATTAACACTCATAGAAAAAGACCGGAGACGGGGGAAAATTTCACAGCGTTTCTTCTGAGGGAAACATTAGGGGGTTGCTGCACAAGACTTCTTTGCAAGTAGACCAGAGGCAAAGAATTTCAAAAGGCTCCCAAACACGGAGTACAAGTAGCAAATACTCAGATGCACCAGAAATTGAACGCTACCCTTACTGATGGGCTGCAATCAAACCCGAACGTCGACTGCTGTTTGCAATAGTATTAAATAACACTTTAAGCATCAAATGAACGAACAAGAAATCTGAAGGCCAACTCCTCAGAACAACATAGCATATTGCTTCCAAAAATCTACCTCACAGTCAGCAGTAGCAGACATCATCAAACATTTTATAACAACAGCACCGTTACTAAGCACTTCGGAAATGGCAATGAGCAAAACGACGTAGTAAAAAGCTGAAAAATTAAATCGAAGAAACAGAATAGAAGGGTCTTGAAAAACGATTTGATCAAATGAAACGCGTCATTAAAAAATGAAAAAGAAATGCGGAGAGTATGCATACCTAATAACCAAGTCCCAACCGACACAGAGTTCAATTAAACGCAAGCACAAGCGACGCAGCAGGGAATGACTAAGAATACCCGAAACGTGAAATCCCAATTATTTATAGACAGGTCCAACACGGCCAGCTCACCTGCCCGAGATAAGCTCAAAAATCCCACTTCGTTAAGAGGAACGCCAAGGCTCCAAGGTACACGAAAAGAGCCCGACACCACAAAGCATTGACGGCGTCCGTTACCAAGCAAACAGAACGGCTCTGAGAACCCGGGCTGCGCGCGCCAAGTTCACTTGAAGCATCGATTTACCACAAATATGAGACGTCGGTGTAAACAACAGACTCTCGATCGTACAAGCAAGGACGAAAAGGTCGAGAATAGAAATAACTTATCTTATTTCGCCAATGTCAAGCAGCCTAGGCTTCAAGCAAACCTTGATTCGTGGGCTAGAATGAGTATCTTCGTCAATAGATGATTCTGATGCACAAGATACTATAACTTTTCGGTGTGATTACATGCA
Source organism: Orchestia grillus (assembly GCA_014899125.1). Classification (NCBI taxonomy): domain Eukaryota; kingdom Metazoa; phylum Arthropoda; class Malacostraca; order Amphipoda; family Talitridae; genus Orchestia; species Orchestia grillus. Next base: position 19,070 of record VOMN01129380.1, on the reverse strand, counting down.
TCACACCATAAATATTTGGAGCAAACAGTAAGAAAAAAGGACAGAAGGCACCGTTAAACCTATGTAACTGATCACTGGGCCAGACACTTTACTTTTGAAAACACAAAATGACGCACTGATCAGCAAAATTGATTAACTAAAAGGTAATACGCAACTGAGTTACCATTAAAAGCCGTATAATTTATTTTCGATGTTTACACGGAACAACATTAATGCATGATATGTCATTGCATGATATTTAACAAATACGAGGAGGATTCAAAAAGTTCGTAGAAAAAGGACAGTTATAGAAAACGGTCAAAGTTCTGATGTTTATTTTTCAATATATATGCTCCATTTAGGTAAACACACTTCTGTAAACAGTGATACCAGCCCTTAGTCTATCTGTGTAAAATTGAGTCATGCGATTTGAACCATGTCAAAGCTCTTTTTACAGCTTCAACTGATGGAAACTGGATACCTTTACACGATTTCTTCCGGTTTAAAAACAAAAAGAATTCGGATGGGTCTGAATCTGGGCTATAAGGTGGATGTCGAATGATTTTCCATCGTAATTCGTGTGGCACAGCCATGTCTGCAGAGCGCCGTACGCGAGTGCATTGCCGTGGTTGAAGAGGAGGCGCCAATCCAGTTTTCCAGGGCGTTTTTCTTGGACAAGTTTCTCAAAACGCTTTCCTAATAAGCAGCAGTCATTTTTTTGTCCTTGAGGAAATCAACCAGTAAGATCCCCTCTGCATCCCAGAAGACAGTAGCCATAACCTTTCCTCTTGAACGCTCAGACTTTGCCTTGACAGTCCCACTTCAACTCGAGCAGCCACTGCTTCAATTGAGTTTTGTCCTCGGGATCGTACTGGTAGAGCCATGTTTTATTTTCGGTCACAATTCTCTACAGAATAGTATCGGGGTTCTCATCCCACAGGTTCAAAATTTCCATGGAAAGATCTGCCCTTGTTTCCTGCTGATCTGGGCGCAACAGCCTAGGAACCCATCGACCGGAGAGCTTGCTCAGTTCCAAACTGTCCACTAGAATTGTGGGTGTAGAATCCACGGAGATGTTGAGTGCGTCTTCAACTGATTCAGTGGTTATTCGCCCATACTTTTCAATGAGGTCGGGTACACCATCAATGCTTTCCACAGAAACTGATGTGGACGGCGTGCCACTGCGGGGATCATCTTCAGTCTCATTTCTTTCACTTCTGAAATGACTAATCCATGTGTAGGTTGCTGATTTCTTAAAGACATTGTCGCCATAACTTGTTTTCGAGAGTCAAAGATTTGGCTGTTCTTTCACCCAAGCTTCACGATGAGTTTGATGTTGGTCCTCACCTCAGTTTTGGCCGAAGCCACGTTGCTTGGGCGGTTGCTGCCTTGCCAAAGGCAGCGCCGCGTCGTAACATTCATTTAAAGGTTCACGTGAGAACACGTTACAACACGTCGGTACAAGAACATTCTGGTGGATTGACATCAAATCTTTTCGTAAGACTTTCAGACATAAACCTTTGCCACGAATTTTTTGAATCCCACTCGTACATCACAATTCATCAGAGAGGGAGCAGGGTGAACACTATATTTGCGACCCCCTGCATTCAACAGGGCTCACAACACCTAGCGCAGACAAACGAGGGAAAAGCCGCAGCCCCACAGACGAGTGAGGACGAAGTAATCAAACTTGGATGAGCAGCGCCAGGTTCAAATATAGCCCGCGTGGGTGAGGGCAGCGGGTGCACACCCCTTGCAACCTGGCACGCAGTCGCAGGCACATACAGCGCACAGGTACCACGGGTCACCTCCTCTGCTTGGACCGCCTAAATCTGGGACAACGTTGCAATTTGTGGTACCTATATTCTTCGATCGCTGTCGAATCCTATACTGCTTCCTTCGTCAAAAATCATTAATTGCTTGTTAATTATTATTTTTTAGTCAAAAGATTCACACTCAAAACATCGGTTATTAAGTAATATTTTTTAAAGCTATATGCTTCTATAAAAGATAGCCAGTCCGTTCAATAATGAACGAAATTATCAGCAGAAAATATCCCGACCATATATATTCATTAACAGACACACGGTGAAATCGAAGTGGCTGGAAACACGAACGTGCTTTCTATTTAACCACCGTATTCGTTCGATGATCGATGAGGGTTCAAACAGTGGTAGAGACTACCTCAAAGAGACCAAAATTTGAAGAACGCTAGCAGTTCAGTGCATTCTAAAAAAACACATCTCAACGCTGGTATCCTCAAGCGATTCGGAAAGAGAAAAGGCCAACTATCAACCAAACCATCCCCGCACAAGCTTCCTAATACAAGAGCTACAGATGATCCGTGGAAAGGCTTAGAATATTACTGAATAGCGTAAATTCCTCAGAAAATAGCGGTGACGAAAAAATACAGTATTAGTATACACCCCATCGAGCAGCTCAAGATCAACGTACCTGCCCAAGGTGGCTCAAATCTTATGATAAGTAAAATATCCAATTGTGATTGTGTGCCTCATGATAGGTCATGACTATACTGAGTTGCAAGGTGCGTCACCGAGTACTTGATTTGATTGGCGGAATTTTTATTCCATAACACCAGTTCCTTTCATCGCTGTTCACAGAAGTGATAACAATGCGTGTTATCAGCTTTTAATAAATACATGAGATGCAGGCTCTGGGCTACAGAAATCATTCCGATTAACGAATAAACCGGTCTAAAACATCGAAAAATGCTTGAACACAGACTACTAGTCCGAGTTTTTGAGGATAATCCAAATTCGTACCTTCAAGTATATTTCTGTGATCGCCTCTAGCTAGAGTGAGCCAACAGAATCAGTTAACGCATACATCTCTTTCTTAGTCTCATTACTTGATCAATACTTATTATTGGGGACATGTGTTTAAAACTTCTTCGACAATGAGCAGTTCTGGTTTGAAGAGAAACAACTGCATCGGACTCGTGACGGCGTTAGTTGAGCGTATTGCACTAGCATCATAACTTCTCATACCTCCAGTGAAGAAAAAGCCGTGCACTGAAAGGCGATCGAAGTTGCGTGTCACAGGTGCAAGGACAACACAGCTTCTACAGAACACCTATCTTTGCGAGGCGAGCACAGTGCATAGCTGCTCCATTGGAGCAATCATTGAAGAGGCGCAAGGACGTGGTGAAACCGCCGAGCTAGTCGCAACTTCATGATCAAGGACGGTTTACCATCTCGATGCATGTCTTGCTGTCAGAAAGTTCGTTCCAATATATATCTAATATTATTGCCGTTTTCCTTTGAGTCGTAGATGGCACGATATCGTATTTCTCTACTCGTACACTTTATAGCACAATCCTATTTATTTTCAAAATTCGAAACAACTCTGCACTGCTCACTTTCGCCCGTCGCTTTGTTGCATTTCGATAGAAGCGAACTGTATTACGCCGCATCACTCGTAGCTACAACACAACTACGGGGCTGCCCTTGAGTTAAACGCGTGTCAACGGCCAGCACAACAGTAACGCTGTTATCGACTGCACACCCCAGGAGACCGCGCGGCTTCTGTACAAAATGGTCCCCAGAACATGTGTTGAAATTCAGCACGTCCACGCTCAGTCTCGCACCAATTTGCCAACTTAAATTACTCAACGGTTGTATGACTTAGAAAATGCGTGAACCCCAAAATTCGCGTTAGTAAAATCATTGTCTACAGAATCAGTTACACAAGTTAATGTTTAGGGCTTCACCCGGTCTCCGGAGAACTACAAATTCAAGGATAAAATCTATTAAACGGAAAAATTCTTCACTGTATGTAGTTCTTTTCTACTTTTTCTTCAATGCACATGCCCTAATTAAAAAGAGTTGATATGAAAAGAGATGACAATCTTTATATCATTCAACATTTGTTTCCTCTTCTGACTGACCGTGAACTCTATAATCGTCAAAAATTGTAAAAAAATCCGGCCATGGACGACCTGATTTTTTTACAATTTTTTTCATGTGAGGAAGTAGATCTCGCGTAAGAACAGCGTTCAAATTCAAATTCTCTTCCTGTTCTCAAACAGTCGTCTCAAGAATTTTTTTATATCAAGTTTTATTGCAAGACCAAAAGAAGGAAGAGATTTATCGTAACACATGCATCTGTAAACACTTGATAAGTCCCTTAATACGTTGAAGGTTAACTCTCTCAGCACCCGCCATGGAACTCACGTGGGGTTAGTGTCACAACTGATTGATGAAATGTTGCAGCGCAGCTTGTGACGAATGAATAGGATGGACTTCACTCGGAGCATTGACTAGTACGAACGCGATTCAATAGAAGAATGGTTATCATATAATGCGCTACGAGTGAACAACGAAAACAATGGATTTAGTAGGCGCATTGCCGAATAGCAAAAATGCAACAGCAGACCATTGACAGATTTGCCGAACGATAGATATACGCGCCTCTCGGCCTATTGAACTGATGACATATAATACACAATGTCGAAAGAACATAAAAATATGAAACACACTCTCAGTCGCTAACATCAATTCAGCCTGAATAATAAGCAATATAGTTCTCCTTGTGCTTTGGCTTTTTAACAATTCAAAGGAGGCACACATACTAGCATGGAAAATACAACGCAAAACTGCCGCTACTCGTACAGTGCTTACGAGCATAAGGTACTAATATGATGGAAGTATAAAATTAAATAGTGGGTATAGTACTTTTTATTAAAGTAACCAAAATAAAAGCGTGGTCGAACTTCTGCGTGAATCTCTAAAAGAAAATTATCCCAATGTATAGATATCGTTTCAAATTTTAACAAGGTCAAATACAAACCATACGCAAACAAACCCGATGGAGCTTTGTTGTTGAGTGTGACAGTCTTTATACACAAGAACAAGACTTCTACGTGCGTACCAGCAACTACCCTAATCTCTCTCAACCAATGTCCCAACGGTTATCGCTCAGACGTCACCAAGGATAGGTGCAGTACATAAAACAATACCCAAAACTTCAGACACATGGGGGTAAATGATTCTCTGTAAGTAACGCTGCCTAAAAGTTCCATTTCCTATAAAAAATACCGAGATTTAATTAAATATTTACCTTGAAATTTAAAGAGCGCATAAAGAACCCAGGACAGTACTTGGTCTCGGGAACTACCAACTCGTGACAAGGCCTAAACCTATCTTGTTATACTTGTAAGCAATGCCCATTTCTCACCCGAGACCTATCGCATTCATTAATGGACGTAGATTAGAAATATGCTTTAGACGGTCATTAAAAAACAGTGAGATTACATGAAACGGCATGGAAATATTTCAGAGTAATTTATAAAAGTTTAGAATCTCACGTACGGTCAGAGGAAAATTATTGTCATGCTGATCAGCAACCACGTAAACAAGGAAAATGGTCAGGAAACACAGGGCTGGAGAACTCTGAGTATTCCAAGAATGAACTTCGGCGAGAGAAGGTCGCGGTAAGGGGCGGCGGCGACTGGTCTGACCGCACTGCTTCACGAGCGATCGATGCGTAAAAGGCGGTCACAGGTAGACAGAGTCTACCTCAAATTGATATTACCATTACGTCAATACATCCAAAGCATACCAGACAAAAGTACGGCTGATCACGTAATTAGAGGCAATAATAAACAGATGGATCAGACATCAGAGAAGCTGGCTAGCAGATACGCTGTTTATTATCTCAGCGCTCTTCACATACTCGTAAGTTCTGATCCACCTTTCTTCAAAAAGTTCGAATTTACTCCACTTTGAATGGTTTAAGTGAGCGTTCTAACTTGAAGCCCCTTTTTGTGGATGTTTACATAAATCGTATATTAAAACAGTAGTCTCACACGAACAAAATTGCACGCGTGAAATAAAAAATACTGATAATTTTAATTCTACGATGTTTTCTGTGTCATTCACAAAATGTACACCAATGACAATTTTAATTATAAACTGCAAGAGCGCTTGAGAATTCATGATTTTCTGGATTGGTGCAAACGCTATCAACTTCAGCCCTAGTGAAAGAAAGTCGTCATCTCGTCCATGAACTCCAATTACTTCAATTCTACCATCAGTAAAATGAGCTCGTAACCGACACCCGACGCCAACTTTCCCGTCATTAGACCGCGATGCAAGACGTCGTTATTTGAAAGGGATAATAATCATGTTCTGTTTGAGCGAGATGCCTGTACTCAGCGCAGTTTTGGCTTGCATTATTAAAAGACGACAGCAGAGCACACCGCTACGGAACCTGCATTTTCTTCTGTAGTGCTATAATAACAGTCTGATGGCTCTATTGATAATTTACACTCCCGTGGACTAAAAGCTCGCTAATACTTGTAAAATTAACAATATTAGAGAGCAACTTACGATCCCTAACATAATCAACACTAATGAAGCTAAGACTTGGAAACTTTCACCACCATTTCGTGAAGCAAATGTTATAATAAACCTCAATTTGAACAAATCTCGCTAATAAATTGAACGCACTTGAATCCTACGAAGTTTACTCCTTCGGAGAAGCAGCTACCCCGCATTCATTTACCATGGAATGAAGTTAATGCACAAAAATTGAGAAGAAAAAATTTGCGCTTGAGATTAGCTGCAGCAGGGCCCATGCAGAGAGAGCTCCACAGCCTCAGTGCGCACGTCAGGCGGCGGGACACTTCGTCTCGGCCCGCGTCAGGTGGTCGCCCACATACGAGTACGCCCTCGCCCATGAACACGTGGATGGATTAACCTTTGAATGCTAACGTATTTTTTGGGCAAAGAATGGATTTTTTTTGCAGAATAATTTTAACGTAGTACAAAATAAGTGGTGTTTGTTTAGCTATTTTAGTACACAAATTGAACGTAATAGAATGAATTGAGGAATAAATGTGATTTTTCTGATATTGCATAGGAATGGCCTTGGGTCACACAAGCTTAAGTTGTAAAACGATGTATGAATCTTTTTCAGCAATAAAAACTTATTGTACATAGGGCAAACCACAAACTAAAATTAACAGGAAAAATGGAAGCATCACGAAATCCTTTCACCAACAAAACTAAATTATTCTCGAGAGCAAATGTTCGCAGCATGGCTGCAGTAACGTCAGCAACCATCAACGGCCGTAGCCGATCTAATCAGTCGCCGCTTTTCGTGTTTCATTTGATTGTGTGAACACGCGAGTGGACGCGTCAGTCACGGCTAATTTTGTGTCCTCACGCACCATTGCTGAAGGAACGCGTCCAACCTTCAGTACTGACGGCAATGCTGCTCGCGTCTTAGCACAGGCAAGTAAACACGCACCTTGTACGAGGCTCTCGTTAGCGTTACAGTACAAACTAAAGCCCACAATGAAAATGTTACCTATACTCTGCTCAGACACACCCAACTGAGTAATTTACATTATTGCACCAGAAAACAATACGCCTCGTATATTAATTTACGATACACGTACGCTTAAAAAAATCGCCCGTTTAAGATTGAAAGGCCTGAAATATCTGGTGTAACATGTACCCTTCACGTCTAGAACAAAACAAACCAGCAACGCCTTTCCGATCGGAATGGAATGCATCTGCAGTAAAATGGATTCCATGGATCCGCTGCGAACCGGTGCTGACTAATCAATAAACACGAGCCTCCCAAATATGAAGCCAGGCTCGCCACGACGTCTAATCACAGATGCATCTGATTTTCAGCAGCACATGTGAATGCTCCAAGTTCTCAATGTGATACAAAATATCAAACAAGTTTGAGATTTCATCAGAAAAAATCATTCTAAAAAGTAGTAACGAGACCTTTCATACACGGCTGATGTGGCAGAACAGCAGGTTCAGGCCCAAGTGCAGCGACTTGTGAAACTCACTAGAAATTATTTGCATAATCTGTCAAGGAGCATAAGCAACGATAGAACGAGTACGATGCAATGTCATTAATTATATTTACTGCATTTGCATTATTTTACACATTAATGGCTTCTAGTCGGAGAACACATCCTGTCAGAGTCGTAGCAGTCTTGTCGTTTTTACGCTTCTTGAAAAATTATCAATAAATATTTACATGTGCCGTGTATTTACTTATTTACTTAAGGCGTAATGATATTATTTACATAAGAAATGGGTCACAACGCCTCCAATACGCACGGCACACCTGGTGGCAAGCGACAATTATAGAAAAAAACCTGATAGCGTCCATTGGCTGTAGCACACCACTCCATGCTTCTTATCTAATTGGCCTGAAGTTGTAGCTGCTGATCGACATAGACTTACGCCAACTGCGATCATGTTTCCCTCCATTAGCAGCATTCCAAAACCCACTTTGCATTATGCCTTCCGAAATCATTTCCGTGACAATTTCATTAGCCCACTAACAATATTTTTACGCCTTCATTCATAATCTAATCCATAATACCATGAAGATGTGATCTTCACCTTGCAAACTAATGGCTACTGGAACCTACATGAGGTCTCATAGCACCAACTCCTTCGATAGCATGACGAAGACAGGGCGAAAAGAACACTCGATCTTGCACTCCAAATCCGCAGACACGAAAGTTAACTTAAGAACAATAACGCATTATTTCGGATAAAGTTTGGGTTTGACCGTAAACGTAAAAAAATACCAAAAATTAGAAAATCGCATAAGAGGGGACTGAAAAACGTGTTGTTTACGTTGACGATTGTCAGTTCTGCAGAACGAGCGCTCAGAATTCTTGTAGTACAGGAGAGACAGAGGAAATGAGAATTCTTGTAGAACATTGCAAGGAATCAGGTTTTACCCGAGGGAGAATGAAGTCAGTTTTGAAAGAGAAAGTAATCCCAGGAACAAGCAGTAATTATTTAGCAACAATGATATTGAGCACAAGTGTCCGTGGACTTGCAGCTTGAAATTTTTCTTTTGCATGTCGCTTTGAAATCAGTAAAATACAACAGAAAAAATTATACTTCAATCACAGAAGCCAAGACTACTTTATAATTTGACTGAGGATAACTTCGAGAGGATAAAATTGAATAAGAGTAATAAAATGGCGAAGCCAACTGAAGAAATATGTAAGCCATAGAGATTCACAGCGATGTTTTGCCTCACATCCAATATACGCCCGAAGAAATATGATGATGTCAAAGGGGATACCAATTTACGATGCCTGAAAGGGAAAGTACAAAGTAATATCACGTGAAACTTCAAATCCTGAACTTGAGTCCAAAAAGCATATAAACCTTCTATTGTGAGGATTGCAAGTGGTACTAACATCCAAAAAACTCCATGAGGTATATTTCATGGTACGTACAATTTTATACATGTTGATCCAACGCTACGCAACACAAGTCAACACAGAGTACAGACCCTGATTCACGAGTAACTCCTCACACTTCCTATCGGTCAATCTCCTAATATCCACGTTATTTTCGCAAAATACTAAATATTTACAGACAAACGAAAATGAGTAACACTACTCAGCAAAGTACAACTCAAATTAGAGCGGAGGCAACTCGAGCCGGAAGCCTTACTACGTTATAGTCCATTAAACAAATTGTAATTATGTATTTCGACTAAATGTAGTATTCGCATACGAGACATGAAGAGGAACAAATTAACCTGTACATCCTGACTTTTTAAACAATTTCCACAGGCTCGCATTCAAAGCAAATCGAGTATCCGTACAGGCAGACCGTTCTTATTGAAAAATGTTTCTTTTCATGCACTGCGGTGAAGATCAGACAGTGCACGTAAGTTAGCTAATAAATTGTTACCCTACACAAAAAAACTAATTACAATTTCCCAAGCAGCAACGCTAACTCCTCGTGAGCTCCTCGCGAGCTCGAGTGGAATTTCCAATCAAGAAGAATTTTCCGGGTCTCAGAAACCGAGATAAGTCCTGTGTCTGTGTGGTTACATTCAGGCCACAGCTTGAGTCTTAAATGAGACTAAGGGCGTGTTATAAACACAAGGTAAGATGAAGAAACCATCGAAATGTCATTTAAAAAATTCGCATTGAGTGAAATAACTAAACGTGACTTTTCTTTCTCTAGCGCATGCAGAGACCATATTTGAGATGGGTCCATCTGCAGTGAAGCTGCAGACTGAGCTTCACAGTTCTCATTCGTGATTTTCCATTTCACGTGATCAGGGACTCCAGCACTGAAACGACCTCCGTTGCACGCGATAAGCTTCAGCATAACTACATCAATGCTGCTGCAGACACATGACGTCAGCCATCGCTCAATGTAGACGCTCACTTCACCACGCGGCCATCAATGGTACAATTTAAAAGTATCCGAAGACTAACGCACAGCCTCAGCATTCGACAATGCTAAACACGGTTTTTATTACGATAATTATGACATGAACGAGTTGAGGACCGATCCGCGAGGCTGAGCCTATCTTCGGGATTCTCATATTTTTACACCTGATTATCCTTCACGTAGTTTCAGTGTTCATGAAAGCAGCACACGAAACTTTCAGCTAATTAAGGTTACCGGGCCATTTCAATCGATGGTACGAAATTATGAAAGCGAGTATACACACAACACTCCGTTACTGAATCGAGGAACGAACTGTTAGGCCTGCCGGGTTCTCACGAGACAGAAGCTCGATCACTAATACGTTATAAACAGGTTCACATTACAATGGGTCGCTAATGAGAATTTAGAGAAACATGACGTCTTGAAGCGTTATTCATGAGTATCAATTTATACAGAACATTCCAAAGCCCATCCCCTATGGAATTTTTTTATTCCAGAAAACATATCGTATGCAAAAAAACGTCGCCGCTCTTGTAGAAGCCCCATTGTTATTTTCAAGGAAAAACTTCACAATAGGTCATCAATTTAAAAATGAAATTTTTATACGGGAAAAATTACTCCTAGAGGCCACAGACAGACGAGGAGACACGCGAACAAACCAAGCCACAGAGAGCAATGTAAGCTCAGGAAAAATTGAAATATGAACCAGACTCCTGGTGCAATAATGCGCAGTGCGCTAAATTTTCTTGCGTGCGGCTGGAACAAATAAGGCTGCTGCGAAGTTATGCAGCCTTCCGCAAGGGGCAAAGAAAGATCAACGACTCACAGATGGTGGAAAACCCAGCACAAATAAAAAGTCATAGAGACTTATAATTTTGCTAGTCATGCGGGCTCTAATGACATGAGCGCAAGATTAGGAGCCACGCACTTGAAGGAAGAAATGACAATGAAAATTGCCGAGCCAGGATCTCAAAAACTATTCAAAGGTGGAGCGAATTACATTTCTCGTCAAAATTTACTTGAATAATTATTTGTGCGTAAACTGTGCAGGAAATTCGAGCGGAGTTCAAGGACAGAAAATCAGCAACTTCAGCTTTGGAATCGTACATTGATTCCCTCCAACCTTAAATTCGCAGGTGCACTACGACTCAATAATGAAACAACACGTAAAGCACAATTGGAAGGTATTCACTACAGTTAGCAAGCTAAAAGTTTTTATGAATGAAAAAAGACTCTAAATACTGTAAAGTCAAGTAAGAAGTCGCAAAAACGTTCTACAGTATAAACTTCAGACACATTAGTCGCTCATTTCTGCACGCATTTCTCTCGCTCAAAATGTCAGTTTTTACAACCAATATAGCTTGATACTCGCACGTACCGTCGTTAGAGCAGCACCCTCCATTCATCCATTACACAAAGCAAATTTGAAATGTAACTTTGTGCTAAAACATTTACATTAATCAAACTCATTCAGAATCCAGTTCATTCAAACACAACACATTGCGTCACAGGTAGCAATAGGTAGGCACAGGAACCAATTTTACGAGTCAGGAACAGGGCAGTGGACTAACCTCTCTGTTTTTCTCCTTGCTGGACACGGGATTGAAGAACTCCTTAACGTAGCCAACGAGCAGCAGCACTCCGTACGACAGGAACGTGAAGAAAGCGAGCAGCAAGGGAATCTCCTCGTTTCTGCCCTCCTCATGAGGCTTGTCGGCGGTTCGGTCTTTGGAGGCGTTGCTTTCCAATCCTAGGAGTGAAACATTACAATTTAATCAATATGGTCACTTAATAAAACCTACATTGGAATGAGGAATCGCGATTTCATACGGTTGCGGCCAAAACTAAGGGACAGATTCACAAATTTTAATATCTCATTAAACATTTGAAGTGGAAGTATGCAATTTTCTCATGTTGTAGTCATTACCCGACCTCATTACATTATAAATTTTCCTAAAGTTCAAAAAGATACAGAAAAAGTTATAAAGAAATTAATTTTAACGGGCGATAGCTAGCCTACCATCAAAAATCAGTAGAATTGAAACGTTCGTAAACAAACACACTTAAAAAATATGGAAAGAACTTGGAAGTGGAATTGCTACCCAGATGCAATACAGAGGCAAAGAAGTACAATTGCATGAGTAATCAGCAGATTCGAGCTGAAGCTCGAATGATTGACTCCGAAGTTCAGCAATTGTTTTAACGAGTGCTGCAAGAAACACGGATTGGTCATTGGAATTATTTCCGTAATTTGTGATGATGAATTACGCTGTTGTTTCAAGACTCGCCAAACAAAACAGAGCTTCGATGAAATTGAAATCAATAAGAACTTGAATAATTAACTGGGCAAGCCCGCAACGGTGAAGCTCTCGCAATTACTCGATTGTTCTGCATTCTAATGAAGACGTAGAGGTATAACTTTCATATTTTTTCGTGAACAATTCAGAAAAAGCGAATGAAACGAAACTTCAAAAGCGACATTCTTATCCTCAGTTCGCTATGCGGGAGGTTCGTCACTAGTTATTTTAATTTTGAAGAAGCCAATCTACTGTACAGTACGTACAGTTTTTGACATCAACCTATAAAAATGAGCCCGACTAAGAAGTCATTGCATGTTAGCCAAGAGCTACTAAATTTAGCGACCACTGAACAATAAAACGAACTTAAATCAAATATGAAAAGAAATAAAATCACAATCCTTTATTTAGGCGTTTTAAATTATACGTAATTACTCAGACGAAGCAAACACGACGAACTATAGAGCTAATCTCGTAAAACGAATTTGACGAGACAAGCACACCAGTAACCAAAAGCAATGTCTCTGAAGTCAATTAAAAGTTATACGAACACGAGAGAAACCTCGGGTATTACTCTATTAAAGATGCAGCCAAGAATTCTCAAATAAGATAAACACGACGGTGATTTTGACACCCCAAAACCCAAAGAAACTAAAACTAGAGAATGAAAAACCACCAGATGAGGGTGCGATCAATGCAGTTGATATTGGTTCCTTCCTGTTCCACGACGTAATGAAAAATGTTTCAGTATTTGCACTACAGTTAAAATGACTATATAATGTAGTAGCCAACGTAAAGAAACATAGACTAAACGAATCCACGGCTAGCTCAGTCTGATAAAGCGTCAACTAGCTGATATATAAAAATATTTTAGACTGCAACAACCAACTGATTAGTTCCAGCAAAATCCGACTGCCGACGCGTGCGAGAAATTTATGACTTAGCATGAGAAATTGGGCCGATATCGAAAATACAATCCTCACGAACAATACCAACGTAATAGTAGATTCGGATATCAAGAAAATGTCAGAGCAGTCGATCGCTATCCCATGCAGATGTCAAATTACCCACACACACATACACTGCACATGCGTCATGCCAGATCCCGTCAGGCAGATCTATACCGAAGCTTGACCACATGTAAAGTATGTATTCGCCTTCAAATATAATCTTGCAACTTAGCTTGCAGGTCACATAAAAAATTCGGAGAGCAGAATCATCACTGATAGCAGGAAAAAAACACGGGTTCTACACAAATTACTTTTAGTGTCCGTAATTTATTGATACAGTCAAGAATCGCAAGAGCGCATGATGGTGTTCGCTCTACTTCTGTAATAACGAACACCGGACTACATTTTCACGTTGATTAGAATTGAAGCCTAGATCTACGGAGAAAACTGCATCTAGAAGTAGCATCAGAAACTAAGCGGGTCCGTGAGGCCCTAACATCTTGTATTTTATACCAGATCAATGCCAGCAGCAATGCAATGTATTTATTTTGTTGACGTTAAATTTTACCGTGCAAAAATATTATGCGTAAATGTTAAAGTTTTCTATTTCGTTGTCAGGCCCGATTCATCGTGCTATGACTAAACGCACCAAGAGTCCTAATTTGCATTGCAATTTGCTTTAACCCGAACTGACCAAATTATTTATGTAGCCTTATCTGCATTTAGCTTCGTATACGAAAAACTAGTCGAAGCTTCAAGTACACATGCAAGGCATACATCCAGACATCCATAAACAAGCATATATACATCTTGCATCTATCGTTTAACGGAAAACTAAGAGCATACTCATGCACTCCGATTTTGAAATCCACTCACACGGTAGGGGAAATGAATGAAAAAAAATTAATTTATGAAATACTACGAATGATAGATTCTGGATTACCCCCCTCATCTACTCGTATTCACGATCAATTTCTATGTCATTTCTAAGAGCAGCCACAATGTTTCATGTTCAATAATAATTATCGTGCACTCAATCAAGCAGCTGCCTGCACGTCCCACTGATGCGTCCGTAGCAGCATGCACGGCCACGCGCTAACGATTGTAGGACCGCCACAAAAACTTCGAACAGGAAATAAAAATGTTTCGATGACAATTTTTCGCAAAGCTACTCGTGTTTCTTCCACTGACCCCCTACGAGTATTAATGTTCTTCACACAATCATAAATGGCTGTTTGAAAAATTACAGAAGGCACTCGTCCACCTGATGTAAAATGGTATATTTATCATGAAAAAGCAATATTCAACGGTAAAAGTGGAAGTAGTCACACAGTTTGCTCGATTTCTTCTGTATGGCTTCAAATTCCGGCCTAAGTGTTCATACCAATTCAACAACAGTGACGATGTGCTCCTCCGATGAGACGTGGGTCATGTGCACGAGAGAGGAAATGAAAAGGAGTAAAGTAGTCTTCTGCATCAAGTGACTAAAAAACACTTCAGAGACACGCACATCTCCACGCCAGAGGCATGCTCCACCTCCACTCCTGCACTGGAGACGTGTACCACCTCCACTCCTGCACTCCAGACATGCACCACCTCCAATCCTGCACCCCAGATATGCACCACCTGCACTCCAGACACGCACCACCTGCACCCCAGACATGCACCACCAGCACTCCAGACACGCACCACCTGCACCCCAGACATGCACCACCAGCACTCCAGACATGCACCACCTGCACCCCAGACATGCGCCACCAGCACTCCAGACACGCACCACCAGCACCCCAGACACGCACCACCACTACACCATCAAGGTCACTACAAGAGCTCGCGCCACCATGAACACAAAGAAACTAATGAAAAAAACACGAGTTTTAATCAGCTCAGCCATAACTAGAGCAGCACACTACTAATGGTCGCCACGCACAAGATTTCAGGTGTCGCTATCACAGCTTCAAAATTTTCAGGATGAAACTCAGAACACCAGTAACTGTCACTGCACATAATTGAACGTGTATTGCGCACAATTGTTGCAGTACGTTTATTCGCTTCGCACGTCATCCATGACTGAGCGCCCGATTGGCTTGTGTGATTTGATTGTGAACGACGTCGAGCAGCGAGCGAGCGACGTCGAGCAGCGAGCGAGCGACGTCGAGCAGCGTGCTCGCGACGTCGAGCAACATATTTAACGCTTATTTGAAGCGGAGGAATAGCAGAAATAATTAATGAATAATACAATTATAGAAATGAGCGCTCCTTAAGATGTTAGCAAACGCAGTTTGAAATTACAGAGATTGATCCACTCAAAAATGTATCACGACAGGGTCAATCGCTGAAAATATATTTACGAATAACGTAAAACAATTCGTGCACAATCCATGCATTATGAACCAAGATATAAGAAGTGCAGTGCGTTTTTTGCTGGAAATTATGGCGCGGCAATACAGCGCAGCCTCAGGCCTCATCCTAGAGACGTCCAAGGCAGATCACAGCCAGGGATTCCCTTGGTTTTTTCAAGCCTTCGATGGCAGACAGGAGCCTCAACCTCGCTGCACAAAACCCCGCGCAAAAACTAGTCCCGCGACCATGGGTTACAAAAAAATGCTCCGCTCAAATGCACTCAAGTTCAGCGCAAGATTAAATGTCAGAGTAACAAGTTCGCAGTCAGTCTTTTACAGCTATTCCTATGGGACTTCAGAGACTGTCGAATTTAGTCTCAGGATTTAATAAGAAAAACATGGTAGGGTAATTAGAAAAGCCTATTGACATGCTCTTCGAAGCGAGGGAAAATCGTTACTAGTTCATACGAGTGTCAGTGAATACGATTCAATTTTATAGAATGCCACCTCACTTGACGCAAAGATTTTTTCACGTGAAACGTGTTTTTTAAAAAAGGAAATGAGCAAGAAGAAATAAAACGAAAATTATGCAATTCACCGTTCAAACAAATACAACTCAAATTACATTAACGACTAACGAGCAAAACAGAATTAGCACATCTTGCCACACACCATTTCTTTGACGTGGATTTGACGTCATGTACAACTCCCCCAGACATGGAAGAAAAGTTAGGTGAAAGCTCAGTTCGTGATCGCGAGACTACTAACGTCTTTGCCTAGCATAAGCGCTGGGCGCCGAGAGGGCCCAACTCCAATGCTACTTATCCAGCATGAAATATTTCCTACTGAGATTGTGAAAGAATCCAGCATGACACTTAGAACGCTTACTGGATCGGAATTGTGGGCAAAATTCATCGGGAAATGAACTTAACGGGATAATGAAAAGTACGGCGTAAATTCCGCAGACTTCAGTACGTACATGACCGAAATAGCAAAACTGAAGAGCTGGTGTGTTTCCAGCACCCGAGTTCTAAGCACGCAAACAGGACATTTCATAAAAACTAGAAAAATCAAAAAATATTTTTGCGTTGGAGTCATAGAGTATCTTTCTTAATATTTATCCAATGGCTCGAGAAAACATTCACCTGGTATATTCTACGTGATTGTAAATTGAAGTCTAAAGAATTTTGACATCTACTTAAGAAGTGGAACTGGATTCAACCCAATTTGAAGCGTTGAGTGCGAATGTAGTATATTTAGAAGTGACAAAGAGCTCAAGCATCCTATGCAAAATGTTATCTCTTAAAAAGCGGCGACTAGTCGAACATTCTAGCATTAACTCACCCAGGAAGACAACATTTATTTGTGTTTAGTCCATTCCGTCGGGACAGCTCTGTTCTCATACTCAAGAGCAACGATCAATATTATATCACCCAAGAAGGATTTGTGTCTACCCTCACGCGGCCCAGTGTACGCGTCAATACCTAGCCGATAAGTCCAAGGGAACTTAGGTGTTCTTTAATTAAGGAAAAAAAGTCTTCAAAATTACTCGAGTAGTGCTTCAAGGTGTACCACTCCTCGCATGTAACGACAAGCCTTCTAATTCCTGCTTGGAAATACAAGGGTGTACTAAGCTCTACCCTGGTCCACACACTCGATGCTTCAGCTCGCACGGCGCGCCACGCCTTAAGTCGAAGGCAACGCACAGGGGGGACGGTTCTGAGGGCAATCTACGCCGAGTGAACCGGGCGACTGGCAAGTATAGAGCTCGAAAACACTGAGACAAAATTTCGCCTTCGTCACTTTCCTGTGTTGAAAATATGCTTTACAGTTTCTTTTTAACGAAATAAAATTAGATGAATTCAATACTAACACTTTTTACTTGTAGATAGGTCAATAGATTTTCAAATTTCCCTTTCTTCCAAGAACTACCACTGTAATACAAGTACGAAACAAAAATTTCAGAAGAACAATGGGCATTTTACACAGTTTCGCAATAAAAGGAATAAAAAATAACACATATTTTTCAGGAGCCAAAATTTTGCTACCTTCTCTAGTAAAATGGGAGACTACATAAAGGTGGACAGTTCCAATAGATCAGGCGAACTAGGATGAGTGAACTTGGCGACAGTGAAATACGAGACATTTCCATTCGCCTTGTTCCGCGTACGCAGTTACTCGAACGTGTTGCTGGTGACCAGGATTATTCCGCTAATAAGTTCTGACCTTACACTGAATTGTTGCACTTCCATATCAGCATTGTTACGAGATAGGCCGACAGAATTCCTGATTTATTTGTTAATTGAATATTCTTTTAAAAATGAAGGACTTTGGAAAAATAATGCAAGAACTCACTTTTTAATCTTGACTTTGAGGAATACGTTACGTTGAAAAATTATTCAGAAGAACCGAAATTTTCCTACAGGCGTGCTGCCTCGCTCGAGTGAATATTACCGCCAGAACAAAGCACAAATCACAGCGACTGCCCCAACGCACCACTACCACGCCCGCACCAGACACAAGATCCAGAACCTGGGCTGAAACTGAGGGTTTGTCAAAAAAAAATGTCACAACGAAGAGGAAACTCTCGAATTATCTTGGGACTCCCCATTCTCAGCTCCAAGAACATTTTGATAGAGACAAGAAGCAGGTGTTACAACAAGGAAACACGATGAGTATACATAGAAAAGTAGTATTAGTGATGGCCGTGCTTTAGTAACTCAGACTATTTTGCCCTGAAACAGAAGGGACCATTAAGTATGGACTTAGAAGAACAAAGAATCTATGCAAAAGGCGTGTTCCTACACTAGACTGCGCATAAAATAAAGTTAAGAAGAAAAAAGAATCATCAGTCAATAAGGCATGGAACTGGAACAAAGTAAAGTGGGCANACATAGAAGACATTCGTGGAGGATCGCTGCACGGCATAAAATAAATTAAGATAAAAATAATTTCTTACATAAAAAATGAAATCCAAAACAGCAACGTGCACCACCATGCAATGCACTGTGGTGGTCAGAGCCAAGGGAGATGCGCGCTGACGAAACCAGACACTACTACCACACCAATAACTCGAGTTTGTTATTTCTTGTTATAGAGGCTTATGCTGGTAGCTGATCCACAAGTCTTCAGGCGACGGGCTGAAGTAATGTAATTCACTCCCTCCCCTCTTAGTGGGATAAAACTTGCCATCCACTTGCACCCAAGAGCTCCACGCCACTTGCACCCAAGAGCTCCACGCCACTGGCACCCAAGAGCTCCACGCCACTTGCACCCAAGAGCTCCACGCCACTT
>VOMN01129379.1:0-13252 GCA_014899125.1 Orchestia grillus | reverse complement strand
AAGGTGAATGTCATTTGGAATAACTCCAAGTAAAAATACGCATACTTAGCTGTTTGCGATACACTAACAGCTTGGACCAATGGAGCTCATCAGTTGCAGCTTAATTGAGCAACTACTTCTATTCCTGTCGAATTAGGTAAAACTTTGTGAAACTAATGCTCACTTGACTTGAAAAATCCACTCGCGTAGGTTCTCTTGTAGACTGTTGACCATCTGTGGGCCTTCCTCGAACATTATTCGGTTGCGCTCTTGAATTTTGACAGATTCCAATTCTTGCTTAAGTTTTTGCTGTGCGAGGTACGTGTGCTGGCGAGTCTGGGCTAACTTCTGACTAACCTTAGTGGCTTCTTCCGAGATCCCACCCGACTCCTGTGAAGAGGAAACGAATTTATTTTTGCTAAACCTATAAGTTTGACCAGGTAGTAAGATACGGATCATTAAAGTTTCTGGAGATCATCATTTCGTAAACTGTTCATAACTTCGAAAGATTTTTGGCCGATGGGGTCTCGTAGGCTGTGAAAATCTACACCCACGATCTTAGACGCTTCGAGTCAAATGTAGATTTATCCACTTAATCACAATTCGTGTGTGGAATAGAATTTCCTTCTATTTTTATCTTTCTTATTCATACCGCGTGCATGAAACCTGTGTAAAAGAACTCGAATTCTTTTTTTGTTGCTAGGTTTTATTGAAGATTTTTTAGTCTTAGCACTAACACTTTGAAGTTAATGATTTCCCTTGAGCAAGAAAAAATATTTTCTTGAGTGTTTTCATGTAGAATGCACAGGAAAACTTAATTTCATCTTGATCACCCACAATATCGGAAAGCAATTTAATTTTATCTAACCCACCTACGCTTGAAACCGATAAACTTCCCTACGACAAAGTTCGTGTTGAACATTTTCAGCTTGTATAAGCACTCACCATGCCCAGGAAAACCTTGTCGTCATGCCTCATCTTGCGGACGACCGCCCTCGCAATGCCTCCCCTCACGTGGGCCTGGATGAGGACAGCAGCAGCCTCGGGGCTCGGAGGCTTCTCGGCCGCACCCCGTCCTCTGCCGCGATCTCGGTCCTGCTCAGCAGTAGAGCACATTTATTCTGGTAACGCATACAGTACATACATCTATTTTGTGAGGTAATAGATCCCAAAGAATTGTACGGGTATAATTTTCTTTTCATTTGAAGTTATCGCTTAACGAGCAGTCAATGTACGCTGATGGTTGAATTTTAAAAATAAATATTTTACTGATCAGTGTTTCGTACATGCGCTGTTTCTAACGGTGAAAATCTACGGGAAAAGCACCTAAAATTTCATTATAATAAGAGCCGTTAGTTCAAGCCAAGCTTCTGGGCACTTGAAATTCTATGTGTTAAAGCACACTCAAACATTTCATCTTAATTTAAACAGATCGTAACGTTTGCATTGTTCCGCATAAATGGGAGTAGTTCTACCACACTTAGCTAGCAAAGCAACTTTAGTGTTTAGAGCTAAAAACAATAAAACAACTAACGTAGCTTTTGCTTTTCATTCTCATGGAAAAGTGTCACCTTGGATGTAGCAAGAGCCTTGGCATGCAAGGCCCGGTTGCGCGCCTGCCGAGCTCTCTCGTGGCGCTGGACGATGGTGATTGCCTCAGGCACAGTGAGGAAGGACTCCTCCTCCTCAACACTGGCCACTCCCGCCTCTTCCAAGCATCTGGTCATCGCCGCCTCTCTCTGGTGGTACAAGCTGCCTCAAAAGCCTTTGTTGGGTCTTTTAACTTGCGGCTACTGATCTACGGCATTTACATGATAGTTATAGTTGGGAATGAAATACGATGCATTAGGCCATAACGTATAAGTTCTGCTCAGAACTTCGATGGTTTTCAATTGTATGTAAACTAAGCTTCCCAAACGAAAAAAAATTGTCCCCTATTGTGTTTCGAGCTCCAGTGTATTTTTTCAAGCTCTTTTGAGGGTGACAACTACCAGGTGAACCGGGCTAGAAATGTCATTAAACGGCATGTCAGTCATTCAGAATGTCACGCATTTAGATTGGCTAGCTAAGTTCCCTGACATAAGCCCAAAAGGAAACTTGTGAGCCCCCCTGGAACGACAAGTTAGACGTCGAGAAAGATAAGTTAGATTCTCGTAAAGTGGTGGCGCTACGGGATCAGTTGATGCTAGTTACTTAAAATTGACCAGGTTTGCATTAGGACACTTGTGGACTCAATGCCGCGCAGAATTACCGCCATTATTTGTGCTCATAGAGGTCCTACACCATATCAGTAGGAGACGATTTTTTGTCCGAAGAGCTTTTGAAATATATGCTTAAATTTAAAATTTGAATGATGCGATACTGCTCTGATTTTTTGCGACTAAACATTCTAAAAGTACTGGATCAGAATGAGATTAATTTCAAACATCAGTTTAAGCAACAAATGGGCTATATTATAAAAATATTTTTTCACACCTATTATTGCTTTCAATGTGCTCGACAGCAAAAACAACCTAAATTACAAGTCAAGTGGATTGAAAGTATTTTAAAAGTATATTTAAAGTATTTTTAAAGTATTGAAATACATAGGTGATTTAATATCCTAAAAGTTTTTTTTCTTGCTTTGGGAATTTTCTAACTCTCTGAAAGATGCCTGAGTGACCCCCCCTCTTTCAGAGTGGTGATAGCACCTGTGTAAACAATTATAGACCTGTTTCTGTTCTTTCGATCTTTAGCAAAATATTTGAGAAAATTGTCAACAAAAACTGTACTCTTACTTTGAACAGAAAGCATTTCTCTTTGAAAAAATAGTATAGCTTCCATTCCAAAAAATTATAAAAAACGCAGACCATTCTTAATCATCTACAGTGCTTGAATACCAAAAGTGACGAAGGAATATCGACAAAGGAAAGCTTGTACTTTCTGCATTTCTCGATTTTTGTAACCTTTGGATTGTACATCAGAACATATTACTCTCGAAATTCAATTTTCATGGAATTGAAGGGCTTGCTCTTATTGGTTTAAGCCCTACGTAACAAATCGTAAACAATGTGTTGTACTTGCTGATGGTTAATCACAATTCGAGGGTATAAGTCATAGAATTTCCAAAGGTTTTCTTTTTGTGGCCTCTCTTGTTTATATTCATTAATTATATTCCTTTTGCCACTTCATTCTTCAAATTTGAGCGTTTGGACGATGATAGCATTCTACTGTACAGTTTTTCTTAATGAAAGCTATGTTAAAAATATTACAATAGAAAAAAGGATAAAGGAAAAGTTATCCAAGCTTTCAATGTGGCTTTATATCCAATAAAATATACATCAATATCGATAAAACAAAGAATATGCTATTATCTTATTCGCTGAACGCACATCTTCCGTGCATAAAAATCAGTGATGGCCAGATTGAAGGAACTAATTCATCCAAATTCTTGGCGCAATTATCATTGATAATAACCTGACTAAAAAACATACATTAGCCGTAAGGTATCGAAATCTATTGGAATTCGCTCGGTCAAAAATTACCAGCAGAGGAATTAGAAATAATATACAGAACATCGATTCATCCGTATGTACAATATGGTACAGAAACTTGGTGGGGAACTAATAAAAATAAAACAAACATACTTTCTACTCTACAAAAATATGCCGTTTGGACGAAGGAAAATTTGACGTATAATGCTCATACGAATTACTTGAAAATACCTATGCTTTCTGATCTTACCAATATTCCAACTGCACTTTCATGTACAAAAACTTTGACAAAATAAGGCGATAAAGACCTGAAGTAATTAGTACCTGCTCAAACTGGCTATCATAAATATTTGACTAGGAACCGAAGTAAATTTACATTTCCCTTCTGTTCCAAAACCAGATCACAATTTAGTTTTCACAACAACCGCATCAAAGCTTCGAACTCGCTGCCTTCTGCCATTCATGAGAAAAGCACACTTCAAGCTTTGAAAGCGAATCATGAATCATATTTCTCAAAACATTAATGACGGTACTTGTTAAATTATAATCTCGTATCTTAACGAACTTTTGAAACACTCTTCGCATTGTATGTTAGAAAATTAATTCAAAGTACATTACAGATTATTCGGTTTCCCTTGACCAGACATTATTAAATTCTTCAATTTAAATCATATCTTATTCCATTAATTATGTTTTGACTCGATCAGTTTTGTGAACGCTAAGGATCAGTGCATTAAATTGTGTAAATATATCTATTTACTTTGATTATAGTCTTATAGGATGCCCTATAAGTCATAGAACATATTCGGGCCAACAAGTAACCATCTAATATAAATTGTCCAACGTAATAATAGTTCAAGAAATCCATGTCTGTAATATTCTTTAACGGGTGTAACGTTTGTGGTAATAACAATTTAAAATTATTTCAATTGATCCCATTGTTTCTCTAGAACAATAAGCGAAGATAACAAAATGTTTAGTATTCAATAAAAATTATCAACCAAACAAGATGTTCGTCACGCCCGCGGTTCACGCTACTAAGCACACTTGCCTCAGCGAGAAGGTGTTGCCTGTCCCTGAAGAAGTAGGTGGGGATGGTGAGCCTCAGCTGCTGGGGCTGCAGGTGTTGTTTGTGCATCAAGTGGTCGACGTGAAGCGTGTCTGTTGCATCCAGGTCACACACCTCGTGCTGTTCGGATAACAAGTTTGGTAGAATTCTGTTTTGGAATTAAACGTCTGGTTTTTTTTCATTCTAGGAAATCCGGCTAATTCCTTTTATTTGTATAAGTTAGGATCTGTTTTTCTAACAAAATTGGTTAATCAAAGACAGATTCGGGGATATGCAATCCCTGCTGTTACATTTTTGCTAATAAGTAGACCATGCTCATGTAATAGAAGTGGCTAAAAAGTTATGTGTGAATAAAAAGACCAAATCAACGTAAAATGAGTTTAACGCTTTGTCTATTCGTTAATCTTCGATTTGCCAAACTAAGATTCGTTTTAAAGAGTTGTACAAGAGTAAATAAAACCAAAAGTATCCACAGTAAAATTACACGTAGTGTATATACTACTGGTATGTACATAATAACAAACCATTTTGATACTCTCACACACGATGGAGATAAAATGTGCTCCTAATGGTAAGCTATTACGAAAATTGGTCTCATACGAATGTTATCCTCAGGTCAGTTTCTGAGCATTGTAACTGAAACTGAAAACTTATACAAAATCTGATACACAGGAGATCCGCCTTACGTACGGCATTGTTTGTGCTGCCATTCAATTGTATGGAAAAAATTCCAGAATATTCACCGAGACGAAATTAAACTTCTTTGATACGGTAGCATAACCCAACTTTTCAGTTATGGGATCATGTATCACGTTATCAGTTTAGCCGGGAACTTTAAATATGATTGATGGCGAGTTTAAATAATGACCCTCCAGCAATGAACTCAACATACAGAAGCAGAAATCAAGCAAAAAAATGATAGCAATATTAAATAAATTTTATACAAGTAAAAAGTAAAAAAAACTGCAAAAACAAATCTAGAATGTACGGCCAAGTCTACAATGAAAAATGAAATGAATATAAAGGTTTGCCAGGTATATATCAACTAACATGGTAGACAAGAGGATAAGCATACGTTATCCCTTGATGAATGAAAGTGAAAGCCTCTTGCATTTACCAAAATGCCGAACATCGACACCACTTCCGACAACGTCATTAAAATGGGACAAAAAACACAGAGCAATGAAAAAAATTAATTTAGCTCTCATTTACCACCTATTCCACTTAAATAGCTCAAATTAGTTTTATATGTAAGCTCATTACATTTTCTGTACAACTGAATAATATTTTTACTTTAAAAATAAAAAAAGCCCTAAAAGTACCCTCTGAGCCATTCTGTTTTTAATAGAATTTTAATAAATATTTCCAATTCAACCAGGCCTCAGTTTTGACATATTGCGTCTATAACTTCAAATTACTTGCAAATAAAAGCTTATAAAATTTTTTATGGCAGGCAGTTAACTCAATTTTAGATAATGTTTAGCTTGGCGTGCTAATCAATTCCCTCTCAACCATAGGCCAGTGAATTGAGAATGCAACCACAGAAGTCTCAACGTATGTTCAAACTTATTTTTAAGGTTGTAGTCTTAATTCTTGAAAAACAGAATGGAACAATACTTCGTATGAACCTGACATCGTAATAACGATTTTATTTTTGTTCAATAAGTAATAGTAGTGATAGCAGCGCTTCAGGAACTCAAACTATCTCGCACTGAAAGAGAAGGGACCCTTTAGTATGGACTTAGGAGAACGGGATATCTATACATAAGGTGTGTCCCTATACAAGACCCCCTGTGCATAGAAACAGCGAATTGAGAAGGAAGAGGGAGCAAAGGTAAAGAATCATCAGTGAAGAAAACATGAAATGGAAAGAAGTAAAGTGGGCATGAAAGATGGAAGTCCCAAAGGCCTAGCTACAGCTGAGGTAACCTAGCAATGATCCCCTGGGGATACTAATTCCCATAGCATAAGATAGACAAACCTAACTAACCTAACCCTATTGCCTATGGTCTATCCTACGCCTCTGAGGGGTTTTGTTCAATGAAACGTTCATTTTTTGAATGTCAGAGGAAGGAGGCCCTCTTCACCACCGGAATTTTTCCTTATACTTTCATTAACATCTCCTATTGAATCCGGTTTTTTCACCTCTCGTTCCTCGAAACTTCGAATTGCTTGCAAATTAAAGTTCAATAATTTTCTATTACAGAAAACTAATATGAAAACATTTTGCGATAAGGAGCAGAGGAAAAAAGCCCTCTTCGCCACCAAGTTTTGTGTTGTACTCTCATACATGTCTCCCATTGAACTAGGTTTCATTTTCTGCTTATGGCGCCTGGAAGCTTCTAATTACTAACTAATTAAAGTTTATTAAACTCTCTTAACGTACGCAAATTACGGTAACAGTCATTTAGTTACTGCAGAGAGACGAGGCCCTTTCTACGATCTCTTTTCAGTTGAATTTTTGTAATTTCTCACGATGACAACCGTTTTATTTTTACCTAAAGAACTCACAAAATTCAAATTATTTATAAATTGAAGCTGATTAAAATCTGTAACCCACCTAAATTAAATAATATATTTGCGGGTTACATCCCATGCGTAACAATTGATACTGCAGCCAATGCTCCTCTTCATCACCTCGGATGTAAAAGTGTTCGGGTCCCGGCAGAGTAAATTAGATTTTTCGTGAAAGGGCGCTACGTCCATTTACACGAAATAAGTCCTTTTGTCACTCTTTGCACTTTATTTCAAATTATTATTTAAGGCTTCGGTTAAAATTCAGTTTCAGTTCAGAAGTTTAGAGCCATTATAGATGGAAAATGAGATTGTTTGAATAGGACACATTCATAAAAGTATAACAAAACCTATACCTATATGTATAGGTTTCGGACCTATAGGACCTATAACAGACTGAAAGCAACAAACCGATAACAGACTGAAAGCAACAGACCGATAACAGACTGAAANAACAGACTGAAAGCAACAGACCGATAACAGACTGAAAGCAACAGACCGATAGTGGACTGAAGTACCTAACCAATGACAGACAAAGCAGCAAACCAATATCAGGCTGAAAGGATCATACAATCAACATGCTGATTGGTAACAGTTGGCTGAAAACAGATTCATCACTGCGTTCCATGCAGCAACGGCAAACTGACTCCTCCTAGAGTCTGACTACAGCTGCGGCGCTCAGTTCTCACCCTGATTTCGAGCTGGCGGATCAAGGTGAGGTCCAGCAGGGTCCGCAGCAGGGCCCTGCGCTGCGGCTGCCTCAGCTGGTCATGCGCAGCATTCAGCATTGCTGCGATGAGGAGGCAGCGCACGTACTGACGCTCCAGCGCTGACACCAAAGCGTTGCGCTGACGTGTTCAAAGTCGAAATAATAAGTCAGCGCTGACGCATTACCAATGATAAAACGTCAGCGGTGACGGGCTGCCAATGTTAAGAAAAAGTCGCGCTGCTGTTTTCTACAAACAATTCACCTCCATTTAACGCAACCACTACAATTCGGGTTCATTTAAAACAATCACTTCTCAAATTTTAGTCAGCGAGCGACAAAGAGGCTTGTTCTAAGCAAAAAACTAATCGCTGATGCTACATAAATACACGTATGGGGTCACAGGTAGCATTTTGAAAAAAAAAATCAAATACATACATATGTTTCTTGCCACTATGAAGAAGAATGCTACTACCTGTGTGAGCAATAATTCAGGCTAACTACTGGTAGCGGTGGCAACGCTCTGTATTACAGCCTCCCCAAGACACATTCCTCATTGCATAGTCAATCTCCAAAGTAACGCCTTCACCCGTTAGTACCGAGTAACAAAGGTTTTGGTAACTTAGGCATAGCTAGTTTTAAAGTTATCAATATTTTCATGAGCTAAAATTCACTTTCCTAAATCTGGGAACGAATGAGACACGTAGAAAGGCCCCTGCTTTAGCTTACGCATTCATGCTTTATTTATTCAAATATTCAAGCATCAAACAATGAAAGAGGTTAATTTTTAACAAAAATTAAATTCCGGCCTAAATAGGTTAGTGCGTGAGTAAAAATTATGTAGATGAGATTCAAAACTTTGGATGCGCAGGGTGTTTCGTAGGTATTCTTTCTCTTCCTAGCATGCAAAATTATTTATTAATAAAGATCGGATGGAAGTCAGTTTTCATCGCAGTACCTTGAAAACCTTATACTTTCCATGAATGTCAGTATTTACCGAATGATGTCAGTAATATTTGCTGAACAAACGGATTTGCGAAAAACACTAATTGTGCAAATTATAGATGGTCGTAAAAAAATCATTAAACCCTAATTTAAAATAGCCGAAGAAGCACAGCACATTTCTCCCGGAAGTTAACATTTGTGAATTATGGGTGCAAATAAATTATACGTTACGTAGAATTATAACACCTGCCCAACAAAATTTATCTGTGTGACCTATCAAAGATAAAAAACTCAGTTGAAACACAAATTCACGAAAGCCTCAACAGTTATACCACATTTCATTAATTCTAAAGTTCTCCACAAACTTCAAATCTTGAATGCTGTAGTTTCAATTCTTATTCTTCGTACTGTATTTTAAGAACAATGTATTTACGAATCAATGTTTCTGTTCACGAAATTGAAGCTAAGACAGAATGTTGTTCCCACTGGAAAGATGAATTTTAATGAAAAAATTCTTGGGATGCATATTTCTACCCGCCTTTATTTTTTGCTTAATCTTTTTAAACATGTTTCTTCGTTACCCTTGTAATTGCGATAGTAACAAAAAAGCAAGTATATTTAACTTAGATGAGACTTTCTATCATTAGGTAGACGCATGAAGATTTTTCCCGATTATCTTATTTATACACACCATACACTTATCTTAAAGTCTTTCAAATCAAGGTATTTTCTCTTGGATTCACGTAATTTTATTTTCGTAACCTTCTAAAGGGAAAGTAAATACACGCCAAAATTTTCATTGGTCCACTGTACAGTTCAACAGACATGATAAGAGCCTCTCTTGTATCGCAGTGGATCAGTTCAATATGACAGTTCAGTAAACGTTTTTTCAAACAGAGCCACACAACTCGAGCATAGGACTCTAAATTCTGTTGGTCTTTAATCAGTAATTCTGCGAATGAACCCTGCATGTAAATCATAAACGATAGTCATTTTACAAACACGCACAAAACAAATCAGAGGGCTTCGAAGATTTTCGTTTTCAAACAGATGATGATAAAATCAGAATCCGAAGGATCAAATAAAACTTGAACATATTGTTCGTTTACATTGGCAATAAGATTCAATAAGACGAATTTTATCATATCGCTGTTGTCCTGAATCATATTTTATTTTCTAGCAAATTTAGCAGTCACTTTACGTCAGCTTGGTAAGCAATTCATGGCGTAGGCTGCAGTATTTTGAATGAAAATATTTAACGACCCTAGACCAGGAAGTCAGATGGCAAGTTCCCAATTCGGGACTAAGTAAACACACTTAGTTTTATTTATATTTTTAATTGAGACTGAACATCTTTTGAAGGCTCTCTGAGTCAAATTTTCTTAATAAAATCAATTTTTTGGCTTAAATTCAGTTCAGTGCCTCAGTAAATCACGATTAATAACCATGTCTAACTATTTACGACATTACTATGTATCGCGAAAACAAAATTTATAAAGTGAAAGAGGATGATGAGAGTGGGCTACATTCTTTAATACAGAATTACGCTGCACATCACTGGAACTTCTGAAGAAAGTTAAATTCCGGTCACATATCTTAAATGTAAATCCAACACGTTAAGCTGTTCATAATTCAGTTAAGCTATTTTCTTACGAGAATGTCATAACTAACTTCTCAACTTGTAGCACTGAAAAACTTCTGAAAAACAAGTTCTGAGTGCAAACAGATCTTTATTTGAGAATCCAGAAACATTTTATTTGATTGCGGTAGCCGAAATAAACCTAAAATAAACGTGCTGGTAGTTTTCCGATGTATATATAAAAGTTCCTGGAAGAAATGAAGAGGAGATTTGCACTTGACGTTCACCATCTTATTCATAAAATGTTATTGTTAAATAAGACACAAAATCTCACTTTGAACATCATGGTGCGCTTCAAGGCATCGTCTTGTTCCAGGAGAGTGTGGAGCTGCTCCTGGGCCTCCTGCCACAGCAGGTTGTAGCACCTGCGGCCACACACATGAAGACACATTTCTCCATGTCTTTATCTTGTCAAGAACACACAATACAGGATAATTATTTATGTGTGCAAATACATCCGCTTATTTCTCACAATTGTGTGCATTTGCGCCTTGAATTAGGAAGAGAGCCCATTAGGGAAAAGTCTGTATAGTTGTGCATTTTTTTATTTCCCCCGTCATCCACTCCCTAACTCCCTCGACACGTCAGGCTTCAGTGCTGCATGCAAAAGCGACGCGATTTTTCAGCCAAAACTGTGTAACTCATTTCTTGTTTATACTTGCCTGCACTTCGCGCGTCTATCGGAATGGCTATCAAAAATTAATGCTGAATGCAGTTACGTACATAATTTGAGGTATATAGTTGTGTATTATCATTTTTAGTCATTATATGAGCATGCTATGAAACACGGGTACAGCATGCACTTTACCCAGATACTCAGAGGGAATGACACATATTCGTAGCCATGAACCGAGCTTCTCTACTTCCAAAATAAACACATCGGTTGCATGAAGCCCAAATTAATTAAAAAGTAAAGGCAAGGCAAGTAGAATCAAAAACTCTCGCACGTTACCTCCTCCTGTGCAGATCGAGATCTTAACATCGGAATCATCGGTAAATTCGACAGGTTCGCAGACGACGGAATCCTCGCCATAAGACGTTCTCTGAGCTAGACAGAAAACTATTCAGACAGGCCTAACCGCCTACTCCTGTGGTCCGAAATCCGGCAAACGAGCGTTAATTAACAGCGACAAATGTTCAGTGTTGCGCTTTGGAATTGATAACCGGAATTTCCAGCACTCGATGAACGGCTGACCTATTGAAGCGGTAGAACAACAAAGAGATCTTGATATCGCCATCACTGAATACCTTGAGATTGTCAAACAAGTTATAAAAGTGTCAAGAATGCGAGCAGAATTATCGATTTCATAGCCAGCAACTTTAACTATAAGTCGAAAAACATTGTACCACCTTCCCAAAAAGCGACAGTTCGACCACCTCCAGAATAAGCAGAACAACTCTAGTCTCCTACCCTACGACGAGACATCAGTACAATGGCTAGATTAAATTTGGAAATACCTTTCTAACCAAATTTTCGTTAACGACTTATTGGAAGAGTATAGCTCATCACGGCATACCTACATACCTACACAAACATTATGAAACACTGCAAGTCACCGCAAGCAATGGTGTGATCCAAAAATTTCATGAGGATGATATTGTCTTAGCCCGAGTCCCAAACGCCCACTCCATGTTTCACAGATTGCGATTAAATTTCTGTTATCGACCTCTTCTTTGACAGGTTTTCTGCTGAAAACAACAATTTTGAGATAACTCTACTTACTCGAGATGTATGGGTGCAATCGAGAATGACCGGTTCGTACCTAGAGAGCTCAAGGAAGGACGAGTAAAAGCGCGTTTATGTTTTAAATCGACTATATGACAAGTACACTCGCACAAAGTTTAAAAATTCGAGTTGGGTAAAAACAAATCGACTCGTCCTGGTTGGAGAAGGCGTTAACACGACATCTTTCGATAACCTTCCTCTCGCTCCACAAGCACAGTGAACACAAATCTCGGCGACGCTCGCCCCACCTGTAAGACATGCTGTGGAGGCCGCTGCGGCGTCTCTGAGGCCCTGGACACGTTCTGCAAATGAGCGTCGGTCTCCATGGCAACGCGTTCTTGCTCAAGATACTTTATTTGTGCCGATATTGCTACCATAACCAAGTGAAGTAGTCCGTTGTTAGCATCATTTCAAAATAAGAACTTAACTATACGAACAAAGTAAAGGAGTCGCAGTGGCGAGGTGACTCGCATTCATGAAGTTTCGACAAATATGACGAGTTACGCAAAATTTCCTTGAATGTGGGGTGTAGAGACTCGACATGTGTGCATTATATGAGCTTAAATTATGTAGCGAATGTACAACTTTACATTTTCCTCGTGATTATTTGTAGTACTCCAAATCGAAAGGTTTCTCAGAGCGTCGACAAGCGCCTAAACAAAATTTTCTTCTCTAAACAAGCGTAAAAACTCTGCATGCTCAGGTTCCAGTACTGCAGGAACATAGAGAATTTACCTAGAATTTTGTCTAATTTCCCAACAAATTATTTTGCCGTCTTAGTCGCGCCCGTCCTGCTCAGAACAAAGCACGGCTGCGAGACGCATGCGTGCGCTTGCAACACTTCAGACCGAACTATTCAATGCAACACTTCAGCTTCGCCCAAGTGTGGGAGGCGAAAAAAACGTGTTAAAGAAAACGTTGATGCCATTCAAAAACTGTGATGAAATCATTTTCACGAAAGCTAAAATTTTGAATTTTTGCACAAATGATATATGTACCAGCAGCTCATCAGTATTTTATTGATATTTCTAAACGTTCTCTGATCTGACTATACATAAAATGAGAGTACTTGAACATTTGCAACTCTGCAATGCAGAGGTACACTGTTGTTAGCACCATAATGCGCAGGTGTACCGTTGGTAGCACAGTAATGCGCAAGGTTCAGATGACAGGTTCTCATACAAAACGGAAGGGGGTCTGG